>JAKGGE010000023.1:0-11988 GCA_023748175.1 Hoolock leuconedys
TGATCCCTTTCTATTAATCGCGCCCAGGGCTGGCGGCTTGCAGAAATGGTGCACTTCATCTGCTGTGATGATCTCAGGTTCTCTTCCTCCTCTTCCTGCCTGGGAAGAAGTAGATAGCATACACAGGCATCAAGAAGACCGCGGGTCCACCCTCCTCTACAAATATGAAATCTCTGTTTTCTTCATGTTCTGAGGAAACTGACTGTGAAGCACCGGCATACAAACAAGATACGATTATAGAATAATTCATTTGCACAGTTATAAGATATAGTATTGATATAGTGATACATAGTAGCAGGTGGCCAGTATAGTATTTTTAAGAAATAGGTAAAACACTTAAGGAGAAACTTATTTCTTTCATAGTTACAGGCAAACTAAATTTCTCACATTTGTATAGCAACAGCGTTTAATGGAAGTAACCTCTAATAGTTTCTAATGGGTACCTTCCCCTCACAACAATATAAATCAAGGGTTGCTCACAGTATCTATCTATTTACCTGTCTTTCTGTTAATATAGATTTATATTTATAATATATATGTATATATTTATATTTTTAATATATAGATGTGTGTCGCGTGTATGTGTGTGTATATATATATATGTTTATATACATACACAAAGCCAGACCTACCAACAGTATACCACAGAGTTATTGCCTGAACTGTTTTCATCAAGGGCTGTAAGTCAGAGTTCTTGTGAAGACTAAAGGCAATAACACAAGCCCAACTCACTGGCGACAAGACTTAAAACATCACAAATCAGATAAGAACCAGCATGTTCCACCTTGCCCTAAAACCAAAGCATAATTCTAGGTGGTGGGAGTGGAGATTGGGCAAATTCAGAGCACAGTAAAAGGCTCTAGGCGTGCAGTTATGATGTTTTCCTATCGGCCTTTATCATGCCAAACCAAAATGTGGAAACAAAACCAGGGTTTGGGATGTCAAAACCACATCAGCCCAGAGACACAATTTGTCTCAGCACCTGAAATTCCCATTACACCCATGTGGTTATTCCATACCCCAAATCACAGCCGCGGCGGTCTGCCAGGGTCACCGTCTGACCCCTCATTGCTCTTCCTTCTAAGCCATTGTGAAGTGATGGAGTTTTCCCAGCATTGCTCAGGGATTTACTTGAGGCGATTCACAAAGCCATCCAACTCTGACGCAGGCCTCGACAGCAGTTGGGAGACAAAGTAAGCTTGAGTTTCTCCGGGCTTTCAGACAGTAAATTCATTCCTGCTATTTTTTTTTTTTTTTTTTTTGAGACAGAGTATTGCTCTGTCACCCGAACTGGTGCGGTAAGCACAATCTAAAGCTCGCCCAGCTTGCCAAGCTCAAATGATTCACAGGCATGTGCTACCACACCCAGCTAATTTTTGTGTATTTTTAGTAGGATGGGGTTTCACCATGTTAGCCAGGCTGGTCTTGAACTACGATCACAGAGTGATCTGCCCTCCTCGACCTCCCCAAAGTGCCAGGATTACAGATTGACCGCCATGCCTGGCCATTCCTGCTTGCATCCTGATTAATTGATTGACTGATTAATGTTGGCCCAGGGCGTCCAGGTGTGGGAGGGAGTCATCGAGCAGACACCTCTCTCACCTGAGAAATTCATCTTACACCATTTGAGTTGCTCTTTCCGCTGCAGAAGTCACCACACAGCCTCTCAAGTGAATTGCTCCCAGGGATCTTCTGCCTACACAGAAGGTTGTTCATTATGTTTCCAAAATACAGTATGAATGGGCAACTCCATCCTCTTCAGTGAAAAAGCCAGACTCACTCTAATACAGATCCAGGACCCCAAAATAAGTAAGAGCAGAAGGAGATGAAAGAAAAACTTTGCTTCCAGATGTAGGGTCCTTCAGATCCTCCACCCTGCTTCTGTAGGGCCAAGGGAGGCTCGATGATGAGAAAATGCAAGTCAATCTGGACTTCAGTCTGGAGAAAAGTGACAGGAGAGGGTGGAGACACTCAGTCGCTGCTGTCCCACTAAAAAGAGCTACATGTTTCCAGAGCTCTCACAGTTACATGCACCTGATGCAGCAATATAACCATCAAGGGAAGTCAAATGGCCAGTGCTTGCGAAGCGGGGTGACACCCTACCAGAGTTGTCTTCGTAGCTTCCCAAAAGTGGTTCATTTTATGGTGGAAAAAGTCCTCTTTGACAATCAGCAGCCAAATTGCTGGACTTAAGCAATACCCTCATCCAAGTTGACCTGGATGAGGAATTATCTGCTATGCATATTAAACTATGGACTGATTTAATTCCCTGAAAATGTCCCGGATTAGGGGAAAATATGATCGGAGTTGACCAAATAAATTATAATATGTTGTTATTTTGTTTCAAAACCCTAAGCTTATACTGACCTCAGAGGCCCAAGATCTCAGATCTTTGCACTGAAAGAGGATAGAAAAAGGTAAGGAGATAGAGAAAAAAAAAGTGGGCAAATAAGAAGAAAAAGGGGATATCAACAGAGTAGAGGGAATAGGAAGCCCAGATTATAAGTGCAGTGGACTGGCTGTTTAGGGTGGATTCATGGAGCCACGGGATCTTTACCCGGCAGGGTCGTGTGGTACGGAGTAGGCAGGATCTTCTCTCAAGATGAGACTTCCCTCACTTTCCAGTTTTTTCCTCTATGCCCTGTATCCAGGATCAACATTAAAAAAGAAAGGATGGTACGTTTAAGCATACTCTGTACATACAATACCTACAGAATAATTATTTGCTGATTGAGAAAAGAAGAAAATGAAATACTAACCAGGATAACAATACTGGCCTAGGTCTTTGTCGGGGAGACCGGTACACAGCCAATTAATAATTTGGATATTTATTAGATCAAAAGGAATTGGATTAAAATTTAACACCTGAGTATTGTGGGTCAGTTTTAGTAGCAGTATAAAGGCGGTACCTAAGTACAATGCTATGTTGGGCAATGTAGAGGAGGAATAAAGAAGGTTTTAAGATGCCTGATCTTTAAAGAGTTTATGACCTATGTTGAAATACAAAGTAGCAAATGCCCAAATCAAATAATTGGTATAGATAATGGATTCCAAAAGGCATTAAATGGGAATATGTAATTGTGGGCTTTGGATATCAAAGAAACTCATGAGAGGGCCTGCACTTATTCATGTGGGACACAGGATTTAAGGTGGGCAGGGCACAAGGTGGAGTAGGAGGACAACTGACTGTAGCCTGGCTGAGAGGTAGAATGCAGGGGCATACTCAGGTGTTGATGAATAAGACCAGTCTGGCTAGAATGTAGGGTTCATGAAGAGTAGCAGAGGCAAGGTGGGAAAAGTGGACAGAGGTTTAGTGGAAATAAAAGGCAGGGTTTGTTGTTGATGGCTTTTGAGTAAGGAAGTGAAAAATTACAGTACATTTTAAGAAGATTAATGTCAAAGTCGAGATCGGATCGCTTCGATCCGCTCCGGCGCGTCGTATCCGTCAATCCGGGATCAAATCAAACCTCCGAAATCATCCAGATCATCATAAATGCCAATCGATCAATCTCTTCATTCATCAGGCACGCATCTTTCTTCATCAAATCCTCAAGTTTTAAGGGCGGGATTCCCACATTGTCTAAACTTATCTTTGTTCCCCAGGGCCACAGTGCCTGGCATATAGCAGCTGCTTCATATCTGTTTGTACTTGCCATGAGTTACCAAGTTATTTCCATTAGCGAGCAGATTTTAAACTGTCATGGTAAACCTGACTCTATATGATTTCCACAGGAAATTCAAATGACTACTAACTGCAAGCCAAAAATAGTATTATATTAAAAGATACATAGTTTCTATCTTGCCAATACAAGAAATATTATTTGTAATTTCTAAAGCACCACATATTGGCAAGAGTAATAACAAATTTTCCAACATTTTTCATTTTACTTGTGCTGAAAGCAATAAAGCGTGTGGTCTTAGCAAAGCGGTGCTTTTCCTTCATAAATCCAGAGGAACTTCAAGAAGCTTTCGAGTAGTCCTGAATTTTTGGTGAAACATTTGGTGAAGGAACTCATTTCAAGGAACTTTCTACTTCTGAGGATGGAGCTGGAACCCTGCTGTCATATGCAAGGACAAGAAAATATTCCTACCTGCTATATCATGTCCAAAATGGCTTTTACCGTATAGACTTCCAAAGTATACATTGCTGCTCATGCCTTAACTAATGTTGCCCTTCAGAGGTAACGACACTAAAGTTGCCACCCCATACCATTTCCTGTTCACTGACAGACTTTTATGTCATGCTGTATTATGCAATTTAGCGACAATCCACCAACTTATTATGAGTCAATGGAAGGAAAGGTAACAGGAGGATGTAAGGGAAATCAATAACCACCATATTCTACGCAGGCCTCGCGACACATCCACAATGGCAGGCATGTTGAAGAGCTGGAAGTTAGCAAGGTACATTTCACCAGTCATCTTTTCGCCCAATGAGTTATTTTTCTAAGGAATATTAAAGAAATGCATGTATGCCTCGGGTTCTTTCCAAGAATTGTTACCTGAACTGTCCAAAGTCATCTACTTATGGCTGACTTAGTGGCTCTAAGTGTTCATTGCCTATGATAAATCAAGAAGGATGCTGAACTCTACGGCAGATACAAAGCATATATATAGCATTTGTTTCCTCTCCCTCCAAAGGAATCTAAATGTGGTTGAAATTAAACAAACAGGTCTTTTATCCATTGTCATAACAAAACAATTATATAAAAGGGATTATACTGAATATAATCTAAGATCATTCATCCTCAGACTTGCTGCCAAGTAGGATTATTTATCCTGGGATGAGAAAATAATGGGAGCAGGGGTGATGGCCTCCAGTTAGCCACAGCTACTTCCCATCTGTGAAGAGGTGTAGACACAGGTGTCCTTTTCATTATAACAGAAGCCTTCTATGGGGAGGTTAATCCTGGCTAACTCCCAGCAGCAAACACATGGGAGGCTTACTTTGTTTTTAAGAAAAAAGTTTTTAAAATTCTAATTGCTGGGTAGATTTTTGATGTAAACCATGGTTACTTCAACCACTGAAGGCTAGAGATTAGAAATATTAAGGGGAAGTGTCAGTTCAAATTAAAGAGTTTTTTGTATACATCCCTGAAAAATTCAGAGGAAAGAATATTGTAAAAAGAACAAAATTCCTGGGTCACATAGATTTCTGTTTTACCTTCACATAAAAGGAAGCTTCTAAGAAAAGACTATTTAACTTGTATACTGATAGCCAATTAGCTTTTAAGAAAAAGGCTGGCTCAGTGGTTCTCAGCTTTGGCTGCACATCAGAATCACTTAGGGCTGTAAAAATCCAGAGCTCTGAGTTTAATTGGCCTGGCATGCGGTTTAACAGCCAGTTCCTGGGAGATTCAAATGTGCACCAACCGAGAACTAGCTAAGGCTAAATTGTACCTATCAAAGGCCAGGCAAAGGAAAGCAAGGAAAACACATAAGTTCAATCCTTGTCCTATTGTTTTCCAGAAATACGTGAACACCCATTACCACACACAATTTTTGACCATCCAGGTCTCCCACTGGTACCCTTCACTGAGACATGGCTCAGATCCAGTCCCAACTTTATCTACTCTTTATTAACCTTCATCCTTGGCTTTCAAGAGCCCCATTCTAGATGGGGCTTGCCCATCCAGCTAATTCAAGAAATAACCAATAACAATATAGAATTATGGAAGAAATCAACAAAATAGAAATTCCCTCCCAAGTTACTCTTCTTGTCTTAGCAGCCACATTCCAGCACCTGCAATCAAAGAGCCAGGAACATAGGAATATTTGGCAGAACCAAGCAGCAGCGGGCAAACTGTCTGTAGGCAACTGACCGAGCCTTCCCCAGTATAAAAGGGCTGGCCCTGCCCCCATGCCTTTCTTTTTAATCCTAGCCAGCTAGTGCCTGTCATAAAAAAAAAATTATAATAGTCCCATGAATTCTTTGTAAATCAGCACCATATATTTCTTAGGACACTGTTCTCTTAAAACCTGATATGAGTAATTTTTCCATTCGAATGTCCCACTTCCCCAGTGAAACTCAAAATCCCATGCCTATACCCCCTTTCAAGCTAGCCCAGCCCCAGAGTCCCTCTTTATAGCGTAAATATGGGCTCTTCTCTAGTTCTTCCTCTCCTTGCCCATTCCATTTAATCACTAAGATGGACATTCAGGGTCCTAACATGAAATAAATCAAATCCCCAGTCCTGTGGAGCCTATGGACAGTACATGGGAATCTCCTGATGGCAACCAGATTCTCTCCATTATATGCCCCAGGCAAACTTGGGCAGCTCACGGGTGATCACGGCCAGGAAGGCAAGACCTTGGTCACCAAAGCAGCACTTGGCCTCTAAGATGCCCCTGTGCTGAGTATCAGTTAAGCTTCCCCCTCCGCCCAGGTGCCCCAGCCCTGGCTTCCTCAGTCATCTCGGCCCCTGTCCATCTCGCACCTCTTGGCATCATATGCCTTAGCGCAGTGGCCGACTAGAGGCTCCTCCAGCACTCTCCAGCCCTTGCTTGCCTCCCAAGGCCCAGTGGTGGCTGTACCTGTGGACACCTGGACATCCCAGGACTCTGTCCATGCCCTCCAATCTGCATTTGACTTTTGCCTGCTGTTCCTGTGAACTGGCCTCTCTGCATGCCCAGGTTTTGGTCTTGTCATGCCCTAAGCACAGACTGGAATGACTCTTCTTTGCTCTCAGTGGTGTACTCTGTTCACTCTTCTGGGTGTAGCCTGTTCCTGTTTTCTTAGTTTGCTTTGAAGGGAGGAGGGACAGGTAAAATGGAAATATTTTTTACCATGAGACAGCTTTGTCTTTTTTGGATGGCATCTCTTAGACAATTTATCTCCTCCGTATATTTTTCTTGAAACACCTTTTTTTCCTATGATATTGATAAAGAGGCATTTTTCCTACTTTTAGGGACATCTTCAAACTCAATCTTCCTGACCTAAAGCCACTTTGATATCTAGAGCAACTCATCTATCTTTCACTCTGTGGGTTTCATTTTTCTGCTTGACTATTAACCAAACAAACCAAAGGTCATTGGGTAACTTAAAAACAAAAAGGACCTTGTAAAGGAAAAGGCTAGATGGAGACAGTGGTGGCCACTCACCTGCTTCAGTAAAAACATCCCTGTTTGATAATGACCCCTCTGAATTCTTCTTCCAGAATCACATCATCATCACTGGAATTCTCTTCACAGAAGAATCACTGTCTGGCTGTTGGAAAATCAGGCAACGAAGCTCATGTCACCAGTCTTAGGCACATTGCTACTTGTGCCATCTCCGTGCCTCCCCGTCCCCTCCAGCCCATGAGGGCAGCCTCCTCCTTTTCCTCCATTCCTGTGTACATCCCAATCTGAACTTCAAGGTCCTTGATGAGCCGAGAGTTTCTCCTCCTCCTTTTACTTGCTTCAGGGCTGTTCAGCATTTCTTGTCTCCACTCAGGTGTGATCTTGTCAATATCCTTTTATTCTGGAGGGTCTCCCAAGCTTCAATCTAACTTTAACTCCATCTTCTAACAGGCATGTCTGCCTTCAAAGCCTTCCTTCTCTTGGGATACCATGGTACATCCTTGAAAGCAGGGCAGGCTAATTTCTCATTCATAATACTATCCCACCAGCTCAACATTTGCCACTGAGCCCCCCTCTTGGAGAAAAGTGAGAACATGTCCTACAGCCTCTTCCTGAGGTTATGAGGGGAAATTAAGGACTTGCTCAACAAAAGTGGATGAGGAATCAGACCGAGGAGAGCCACTGTGATGGGTATTTTTAGAATCCTGCATTGAAATGAAAAGCTTATAGGCAGCCAGATCAAAGGACTGAAGAAGAAAAAAAAGCAGACTGTGGAACTTCCCTAAAGTGAAATGGAAACCCTCTAGGGTGTTCACTGCATGTTTATAGGATGGTTCTCTTAGGTAACTTCCTAAATTCTGTGCTCTGATCCAAGATAGAAACAAAACTGCCAAAATCTAAAGAAATCCACCATTGCTCCATTGGCCTAGAATAGGTTCACATTGCATAATATAGTGTTTCCCAATCATGGGTAAGCATACTACTGTGGGAGGTACGTTACACAAGATGACTGCAGGAAGTGACATCCATGGACACATTTTTGTATTAAGAGTCCGTGTTTTTAGCGTGCATTTGGAACAATGCACCTAACACATCAAACCTGTGATTTATAGACTCTATCTGAAAGGAAGCTGCAGGAGGGGCAGGATTTTTGCCTGTCCCTCCAGCATGCTGTCTATGTGGCTGTATCTTCTTGTCTTAGAGAATGCTTGCCATGGACTGGGGTCTAAGACAGTTTTATAGTGAATTTTATTGCTTAGAATAAGAATAGATAATGGTTGTCCCAGGAGGCGGGAGGCAGGTGGATCACTTGCCTTGAGGTCAGGAGTTGAGACCAGCCTGGCCAACGTGGTGAAACCCTGTCTTTACTAAAAATACGAAAATTAGCTGGGTGTGGTGGGCATGCCTGTAATCCCCTAGCTACTCGGGAAGCTGAGACAGGAAAATCAGTTACTTGAACTTCGGGGCCGGAGGGTTGCGGTGAGCCAAGATGACACCACTGCACTCCAGCCTGGGTGACAGAAGCGAGACTACATCCTAAATAAATAAATAAATAAATAAATAAATAGGAAACAATAAACTTTTAAAATGTCCATTAAAGAATTTTTTCAAGTAAACAGTAGTATCCTTTTATAATAACAAATTCAGACAGGTGTTGTGGAGAGAGGGGGCAGCTGTTGAGTTAGGAAATGCTGGTATAACAGAAGCTCTAAATGGGCCTGGAAGCTTCAGGTATTCCCTTGTTCTTCCTGGCTGACCTCCCTACCGGCTGCCCTGTAGTGCTCCCCTATAGATGTCTATGAACTGAAATCAATCTAGAATCTTACTCAGGGCAGCCTCCCCTTACAGGAAGAGAGATGGGAGCTTTTCTTACAAAGTAGTAGAAGGCATCAGGGTTGTCCAGGAAGGGTTTCAGCAGTTCCATCCACTGCACTCTTGGGCATGTCTCCAGCAGGCTGCAGATGCACCCTCATTGAGCAGCGATGGAAGCAATCATGAGGCCTTCCTGGCGATTCCTAACAGACTGGTTGGATACCAGCCAATCAATAGCCTTGGCTACCCTGGAGATGGGACCAGCACAGGGGAAGAGTTAACTCTCTCCTTGCAGAAAGAACAAGCCCCTGACAATCACCCTGAACTGACTCCAGGGCACCCACAGGTCTGACTTGTCTTGTCTTCCCTGTTATTTCGAGAAGAAACAAAATCAGTGGGATAGATTATCCACTAGAAACAAACAAACAAACAAACAAACAAAAACCATGTAAAGGGTTTTTAAGAGCATCTATGCTGCTTAGAAAAGAAACTTACATGACCAGGTATGGTGGCACCTGTTGTGCTACTCTGGAAAGCTGAGGCAATGGGATAGTTGAGCCCAGGAGTTCAAGACAAGCCTAGGCAACATAAAAAGACTCCATCTCCAAAAATAATAGCACAAAATAAAAATAAGTCTTTGTCTTAAAAAAATTATACATGCATCAAAGAAATAGGTTTTACTAGCACTCACTTATCCCATTAATGAACAAACATTTACTGAGCACCTACTCGTGCTAGGTACTCTACTGGAGTGCTGGAGAAATTCCCTCAGAGGGAGTGTAAAAGACATGATGGGTGTAATAAATAAGTCTGGTAACAAAGTGCTCTGCAGTCAGTTCGCGAGACTACTAAGGTCAAATCTGAAAAGGTGTAAAGTGGAGGTGAAGACATGCGCCCATCAAGGAAAAAGTCCCGCCAGAAGCAGAGGCTTTCCGGCAGTAAAGTGTTCTTAAACATAAAGGCAGAGATGCAGAAGAACAAGCTGAGGGCAATATGAATTTCAGATACAAACCTCGCTGCTCGGTTTCAGAAGTTAAGGTGAAGCTCGAAGGAAGGTAGAAAGATTGCGGTCGAGAGCTTTGATGGCACAGTAGAAATTTGGCTAATGGGAAACCATTTTAAGTTTTTAAATAGGAAATAATCATGGCGTATGTATGTCCTAAATTAAAATTTGATGACATCACCTGCACTGATTGTCATGCCTTTGCAGAGCCTAGCAAGGGACCTTGAGAAGTCATTTAAGCAACCTTCTGCTCAAGAGATGATTGCAAAGAGAAGAAATGAAATTGGCCCATACATTGGATTATTAGCAGGTTACAGTGAAGCTTTGTATTAAAAACAGCGTAACATTTTACAACAAAATGATAAATGTACGGTGATGGATACACTAATTACCATGAGGATTTGATCACTACTGGTATATGGTAGTAGTATCAGGAGATTAATTATACTATAAATATGTACCATTATGTGAAATAATTATAAAAATAAATAAAAATTAATGTTCCTTACAAATGTAGCCAACAAGGGAATCAACATGACAGCCTGCCTGACCTGTCATCCAGGCAAAAGCAGTAGGGATGCTGCCCTCAAAACAGGAGTGACAGCAGTTGGATGCTTGAGCCTTCCATGTGAATTTCATGTAAGAAAGGCTTTTTGCTCGCACCTATTTCTCTCTACAAGGATAAACTAAAAGCATTTTTCACATTTCTTCCTTTTATCTTTATGGCCTGTGAAAGAGGCAGGGCAGTAATTGCGTTACTCATTTTAAGGATAGAAAAGGTAAAGGCTCAGAATTTGAAAGGTGATCTTAGGCGGAAGTTACAACTACTCTGGGCTGTCACTTTTAAGTGTTCACAGCCCTTGCATCATGCTCACTCAGTGAGGCATGCAAACCCGAAAGACAAGTTTGGTCTAGTCTGCCAGTCATCCAGGACATTTAAGGTCTTCCATCATGTGTCAGCACTGCTGGGTCCCGATCTCTGCTGCAAGCCTTCAGCAACTCCAGCCGAGGCCACCTGACTCCCCCATGAAGGCTCCACCCATAGAAATGTCCAGAACCCACCTGACCTTCAACAAGGAAAGGATTTAAGAAGTACTAGCCCACCTGTAATCTTAGGGATTACAGGCCACTGAAGGCCAAGGCTGAGGGCAGATCACCTGAGGTCAGAAGTTTCGAGACCAGTCACAGCCCAGCATGGTGAGAGCGGATCATCGACATGGTGGATGCAGGAGGCTAAGAACAACAGATTTCGACAAGGTTCGAAGTCGTCGTCTTTCTTTTCGAATGGGTTGGTGCGTTGGTGGTTGAACCAGACGGAAGGAGAACTGACTAGCCCAACACCTTTGTAAGGTCGGTGGGAATTTCTTGGCCACGTTTAAGGTGATTGATTTTTATTTTCAGGCTTATCTTTTTTGTCAGAGTGTCAGTGGGTCGCACCTCTGGACATAATCTTGAAATAAGATGAGCAGCTTTTCTTCTCCACACACTTAAAGTGTCCTTTATTTCCAGGGAACCTTAGCGACATGCTAATATCTCTGAAAATATCTTTGTAAACTATTTGATAAGATGCTTTACAGAAATAGAAAACAAGGGACTGAGTGCCTGGTTGCTCCCAAGGTCATAGCCTTGAAGCTAGGTCCCTAGGGAAAGAACCACTGGGGAAAGTGCTGAGCAGACTAAGGGAAATACTTTAATCAGGCAGAATACCAAGATGATTGCCTATGAGTTTAGATTTAAAAGATTGGTGGAATATACCTCACTGTTCACAGAGGGAAGGAGGCTATCACTGAGTCTTCCTATATACTGGGACTCATGGAACAAGAAATAACATTGAAATGTTGACATTCAGGCTTTGTATGCAATAATTTTAAGATTTTCTACTCTATTTCTAGATTCTTGAGTATTTAGTTATATTGGTATTCCCAGTGCAAAATTAATCTTTAGGCTATGAAGGGACAAATCTGGCTAAAGTACTAAAGGCATCAGAAAAAGAAATTAAATCAACTAAAGAGGCTAATACTAAATGTATCAATCAATTGGTTTATTATGATTGCTGGTCCATGTAACATGAAATATTTACACAAATTGGAAGCAACTTGCATGGGTCCTTT
>JAKGGE010001921.1:0-13016 GCA_023748175.1 Hoolock leuconedys
GCCACGTTTAAGGTGATTGATTTTTATTTTCAGGCTTATCTTTTTTGTCAGAGTGTCAGTGGGTCGCACCTCTGGACATAATCTTGAAATAAGATGAGCAGCTTTTCTTCTCCACACACTTAAAGTGTCCTTTATTTCCAGGGAACCTTAGCGACATGCTAATATCTCTGAAAATATCTTTGTAAACTATTTGATAAGATGCTTTACAGAAATAGAAAACAAGGGACTGAGTGCCTGGTTGCTCCCAAGGTCATAGCCTTGAAGCTAGGTCCCTAGGGAAAGAACCACTGGGGAAAGTGCTGAGCAGACTAAGGGAAATACTTTAATCAGGCAGAATACCAAGATGATTGCCTATGAGTTTAGATTTAAAAGATTGGTGGAATATACCTCACTGTTCACAGAGGGAAGGAGGCTATCACTGAGTCTTCCTATATACTGGGACTCATGGAACAAGAAATAACATTGAAATGTTGACATTCAGGCTTTGTATGCAATAATTTTAAGATTTTCTACTCTATTTCTAGATTCTTGAGTATTTAGTTATATTGGTATTCCCAGTGCAAAATTAATCTTTAGGCTATGAAGGGACAAATCTGGCTAAAGTACTAAAGGCATCAGAAAAAGAAATTAAATCAACTAAAGAGGCTAATACTAAATGTATCAATCAATTGGTTTATTATGATTGCTGGTCCATGTAACATGAAATATTTACACAAATTGGAAGCAACTTGCATGGGTCCTTTTATTTGCATTTGTCAGCTCTGTTGTCCCTTCTGAACTCACTATGCAGAAAGAAAATTCCTTTAAGCATTGAGAGGTTGATGAAGGCATACTTTCTAGTTCTACTCCTTCTCCCATTCATTCATGACATATTAAATGAGAGATAATGCTCAGGCTAAATACATAAGGAAATTAGTCAGTCTGCTCCAAAAAAAGAAAAAAAAAGAGTTTGAGATCTAGAAACAGGAGAGAGAGTGAGAGAGAGGAGGACAGCAAGCTTAGAAACATTTATCTGAATTCACAGAAAGTGAACAACTAGAAGGGTGTGAATGACCCCTCCCTGGAGGTCTTGAAGGAGCAGTTTGCTGGCTATGGATGAGGAAGCAGGGGTCCATCTTCAGATGGCTGTTGTTCAAAATCAGACTCTACTGTTTGTAATCATGCAATGTTGGTCAAGTTACTTAGTATTCTGGGTCCTAATATCCTTACTTGTCAAAAGTGGTAATAATAGAACCTACTTCAATGCCTGGATATATTAAAAATTACAAAGTGGAAAGCACTTAAAACACTACATTTAGTCAACTCTATGTAGAGTAGAGTTTCACAGTAAGTGCCAAAATCTACAAGGTACCACAAAGATATAGGCCTGCCCTGAACTCAGGCAGGTTCCATTAATTACATGGAAAAGTATATGCATATAAATGAGGTTTACGTGCTCTTTTTTTGTCATGTGTGTTCCCTCGCTTGAACTTGTGTTCTGACACTACAATTCTAAGATTACAGTATTGACTATCATCTCTTCCCTTCTTGTGTACATTTGTAAGATGCATGTTAGTCTTGGCTGCCAGCCATACCATCTGTGGTCACAATGGTTAAGGGAGACAGAGAGGTAACTGAGATAATTTTTTAAAGTCTTCATGAATTAGATATATAAGAACTAGTTACTTCCTGAATCAAATTATGAAAGTTAGTATGTTTCAGGATAAAAAATAGCTAAGGATGTTTAAATATGGACATTTCTGAAGTAATCCTTTTAACTCATCCCCTTCACCTAAAAAAGTAACAAAATGGAATGCTGAAACTAATTTAATTTTTGATAGCCTGAATTTCTATACTGTTTTAAATATAGTTTAATCGCAACATTTAGGAGGACATCTGTGGTTTAATGGGAAGTTGATTTAAGATTGCAGGTGGGGCTAATAGCACTTGGAAACCGTTGTCTGTAGAAACAGGTCCTGCAGACATTTGCAGAAGTGTTCTATGAAAGATTTCTTCAACAAAATAGGTAGGAAAATGTTGAATTAGCAGATCTCATTTCAGAACCCAACTTTTGCCATTTATGGTTCTGTAGCTTTAGAAGAAGTCACAAGTTTTCTGAACTCCACTTGTAATATCTCACAGAGATTTGTTTTTTGGCTTTTTTTTTTTTTTTTAATTGGAATAAATAAGATCATGTACATGAAGACCTAGAAATGTGTCCTTGGTATGTGTCCAATGGACTCAGCTTTAGCATTCAATGAAAATGGGCCTGAGAAATTGGGCACTATTTTTCATGTGGTTACCATTCAAGTTTAGAGAAAGTAATGCCTGTAGGATATGGAAGGGTAATCAGGTTATTAGAAAGGGGTTCCATCTACTACTTCCCTGACTTGTATATAAATAGAAAACTAGTAATCCTAAAAGGTTTTTTTAAATCACTTGTTTTAAGACATGGCCACTCTCTTAAAATGCTTTTTTTCTATTAAAAATCCATATGTATCTCTGTTTATAACGGTAAAACAAACCAAAAAATACAAACCAAACATCAGAAGAAAAAAATAATAATCCTCATGCTTTATGATGTTAAACCATCAGTCAAAGAATACATGCGATTTTAAAACAGTTAATGTACTTAAAACTGTGAAAGGTTATGAAAATAATTGATTGAAATATTACTATGAATAGGAAAAACTATGAAAAAAATAGTGGTTGAAAAAAAACTAATTATTCAAAACCAAAACGAAAGCTAATACCGTATTTGGAAGGAATGTGAAACAAACAGAGTCTCACATGCTGCTGGTGATAATATAAAGAGGAATTTACAACCATTTTGGAAAACTATTTGGAAGTATACACTAAAGGCTGGGACGCAGGCATACCCCATGACCCACAGTTTCTAGAACGCGTGTTTTTTTTTTTTTCAAGATAGGCACTAGAATCTTAATGGCAGTGCTATTTGTGACAACCCAAAGCGAAAACTGTTTAAATGCCATGAAATGTATAGTGGCCAAATAAATGGTTGTCTATACACTGTTGGAATATTATGGAGCAAGAGGTAGAATAATCTACAGCTTTAAACAACAAATGCAAATGCATCTCACAGACATAATTTGAATACAAACTCCAGACATAAAAGGGTGTAGTAGTGGTGTGGAAATAGGGAAAACCTATATATTAGAAGTTAGGATGGTGATTACCTGAGGTAGTAACTAGAATAAAAGGCAATGGGCCTGCCTTACATACTGAGCGCGGGTTCTGTTTCTTGATCTGGTACTGGGTACATGGATGTTTGTAAAATGTATTGAGCTATAAACATAAGTTATGTACTTTTGATTGTATATTTCACTTTGGTAAAGATAAGCAGCCGGTGCGGTGGCTCAAGCCTATATAATCCCAGCACTTTGGAGGCGGAGACAGAGGCAGGAGATAGAGACCATCCTGGCTAACTTAACATGGTGAAACCCAGTCTCTACTAAAAATACAAAAAATTAATTCCTGGAGGCGTGGCCTGTAGTCTCAGCCTCGGGAGGCTGGGGCAGGAGAATGGTGTGAACCAGGGAGGAGCTTGCAGTGAGCAGAGCCACTGCACTCAGCCTGGGCGTGGGAGCAAGACTCACTCCGTCTCAAAAAATAAATAAATAAATAAATAAATAAATAAATAAATAAATAAATAAGAGAACAAACAAATAAAAAAAAATCTAGCCCTAAACGGAACTGTTTCCGCTTCAAAACTGAAAATTATCTCTAGGTGTTTCTGAGACATTCCAGAGACAGTTTTCTGTTTGTATTGAATTCTTTTTCTTTTTTATACAACATTAGGCTTGTCTTGCTGCGGTATAATGTTCTATATTTGTTATTGTCTAATGAATTCTTTCTATCCTTAAGTTATTTTAAGTACTCATCAAGCACCAACTAATAAGATCCTGAAGACCAGTCTGTGTAACAGACCATTTTTAAGTAGTGCCATAGCTGTCCTTGCTCTGTGACTTGGCCAAAGCTCTCCTATCTCCAGTCACTATACGAAGACAAAGAAATAACAATACAGAAATTATCGGCTGTATCAAATGCAGCCAAGTCAAATCCAGAGAGTTTAAATACACAAACAAATAACTAGATCCTCTTTTGTAATTGGTGCTGACAGAGATTTCCGAAAAGCAGAGTAGAGGAAGAATGCTAAAAAATTTTAGTTTTTTTTGAAGTGAAATCTAAAGAATTTAACAGTTAAGAAATTATTCTGCAAAATGAAAGGGATCTGCAATTGGGCATCGACTGTGTATTTCAGTAAAACTCTAAGTTTACAAACACATTTTTAAAAATAAGCATACTTCTGGGGGTTTTCTCCTCTTCTTCCTCTTCACCTTCCAAAACATTAGGGCTTTTCTGCTATCTTCTTTTTTGCCTATTTTCGTATCTCACAGTTCACTTAGATGACGTAAACTTGCAACATAAAATCAGGAAGAATATGTGAATAGCACTGAGATTCATTAAAATGTATTTGCCATGAAAATTACAGGTTAGAAATTGGAGAAACAAAGAGAGGATTATAATTTCCAAGATTTTTTTCCCTAACTTTGTAGTCTTTTAGGAAAATGAGAATGATTGCTTTTTCTTCAGTAGTGGTATGTGCTAGCTGCTAAATTAAATTTAAATGAACTTAAATATTGCTAACACTGAAAATGTCTAAATAAAACTTTATAATATTAATAAGTTAAAATGAATAGCACACATCACTACATGAGGAAGAATACATTTATAGTAGCATCCTTCTAATATGCAAGATTAAACTGTCTGATAGGTTAGACTGTCCAATAATTTAATAACACTGTGTTTTTAGGTTTTCGATCACGAAAAGAGTGTTCGTGATCATGAAAAGATTGTTCATGATCCTTGAAAGATAAATGGGTTAACCGGTACATACCTAGTGTTCAATGCTGGAACACTAAGCATGTCAGGAGTTATTTATATGCTACTGCTCGAGGTCATCACCAAAGGTCTGATTGCAAAAATTTAAAAATTGCAACCTCAGGCCTAAATGGAATAATAAAATTATCTTAGATTTACCTTCAGCTAATGATGGGTTCTTAGCAAGACCTTACACTTGGGTTGTTACTTTTTGAAGTTAAAAAAATGTGATCAAGGAAAAAACACTTAAAAGAGACAAGAAAAACTGCTTTAAAAACATGAAGTAACAATAAATAATTTGGATCAAAGTATGACTTAGATGAGGAGTTTGTCTACTTTAAATCATCAGTGAATAAATATTCCATATTCAATTATACTTTTAATAGTATGTTATTATTATTGTTATACTTTGAAAGTGAACTATACTTCAATAGTTTGAATAGTTGTATCCAAAATTACCAAAGGTATATACAAGAACTTTTATGTACAATTATGACTTCACTCATGGTATCATTTTAACAAAATAGAAAAGCTTTAAAGATTGCTTTCTAAAACTATTTGCATAGGGTGGGTTAACAGTGTTGAAATTAGTGTGTCCCAATTCTCTGAATAACTTCTGTATATCCCACTCTCTCTACCCTCTATCTCTCATACACACACACATTAAAACCACCTATAACAAGACTGAGATGAATCTAAGTCAGAGTTTTAATAAATTAACTATGAATGATAAAATTACAAATAGTTGTTTCAATATTTTCAAGAGATTTTCTAAGAAATGCTTTTTTAGCCTTCTGTGAATCACATTATTCCTTTTGTAATCAGAAAAATATTTTTTAGATGTTTACTCCTTTAAGTCTTTGTTTTAATGGTGTCTTATAGTTTTCTAGTATATTGCCTAAAATTCTGAATCCCCTCTTCCCAATCCTTACACTGAACTTTAAATTTCCCTTCTACTTTATTTTTCCAGACACTTAATACTATCAACATAGTATACATTATATTTATTTATTGCATTTTATTGTTTGTTATCCCTTATATATATAAAATATAGAAATATAATGTGTAGTATATATTATATGGTATTAAGTACTGGCTTCTATCTACCTATATGTTTTGAGGCCAGAATTATTTCCTGTTTATTAATTGGATATCCCTAGCACTAAAATGATCCCTGGTATAGCATGAGATCAATAGGTATTAGTTGAATAAAGAGGTGCTTTTCTATATATATCCTCTGACATATGTATATGTAAGAATACTTCTTATGCTAAGCAATGGACAGTGTAAGGAATTAGGTCTCATCCTTACGAAGGAGAGAGAGATTAAAATTCAATGTTTGTAGTGAAATTATCAAGATGAAATAAAATGTGAACCGTCTTTTCCTTGTGAATTTAATACCGTCTAGAATTCCTCCCCAGTAGCCAGCTTTTATATTATAGCTTTTTGCTAATGTTGCGGGCCAGTGTGAGCATATGATGGTGTGAGGGTATTTAACTTTGGAGACAGGCAAAATACTCAGAGTAGAGAGCTGAGTGGATAACTTTATGGAGGAATACAAATATATTTTAATTCTATGGAAACTAAATTCTAAGAAAATTTGGCTTTCCAATGTTTAGCAGACAATTCTTCAATTCCCAGTTATAGTGTATGGAGACTAAAGATTGTATGCCAGCGACTTCTACAAAACCTGGCTGGTTACCCCCCCCCAGCTATAGTGAGATCCATTTGAAAACCCTGGCGGGAAGAATTAAACTCCAGTTCTTTCATCCCCTTTCTCACTATTTCTTGTTTTGCTTTAGACTTTGAACCACACCTCCTTAATAAGTGTTAACAAAAGAACTTTTAAAGGGAACAAGTGGTAAGGAGAAAATATAAGAGTAAAGAAGAAAAGTAAAACAAGGAGAAACAGAGATGAAGCAAAACAGAAGACAATTCCACAGAAATCTTTGAGTGATTATGGCAGTATGTTTGGCATATGACAATCTGGTTCATTACAAAAAACATGGAAATGTCCTCAAAATTTTATCATTTCCTTTAAACTAAATTTCTCAATGTACAAGTTACTGCAAATTGAAGTCACATCGCCAATAAAAATTGTAATAAACCAGATTTAACTACTGAATAGTAGATTTATCCCGGTTGCTAGTATCATTGAAATAGCTAGGTTTACCAACATCACATCATCTTTATTTTTCTTAAAAACTAGACGATGTTTGGGCAACACAGAATGTTGAGTAGTTAAAAGAATCCAAAAGCAGCAAGCTGAATTTGTTTTATGTGGATATCATTTGAATGAACAGTTACTAGAAAACACATGTCTTTAGTTTATTAAAATACCACCCAGGTGTCTAAATAATGATTTACTAAAACGTTGTTACTGACCTTAAGAGGGTAAACAATTATAGGGACTAGGTAATTCTAGTGCATAATTTGTGCACCAGACACTAACAGTTAAAATAGGGCTAAAGATGAGATTTAAAGAGTCATTTACTTCTAACTTTTTATTTATTTTTTTGAATGACATACAATAACTACATATTTACATGAAGTACATGGTAAAGTCTTGATGCATTATAATGTATAGTAATCCAGATCATAGTAGTAGTATATCTATCATCTAAAACATTTATCATTTTCTTTGTGCGGGAATATTCAATATCTTCCTTCTAGCTATCTAAAAACTATAATTAAATGGTAACCATAGTCATCTTACGATTGGTGCAACTCATTGGGACGTATTCTCCTATCTAGCTGTAATTTTGTATCCTTTGACACGTCTAATTGGTTAATCAATTAAAAATAATATTTATTGATCATGCTCCAAACACAATTCTAGAGCCTGGGATATTTTTGTCAATCCAACTGCTTAGTGGAAGAGTTTTTACATAATACACAACCACAGATCCAGAGTGAGTTAGAGGAGCATTTATGTCTTGGTCATGGATCTGTGAGCCGTCTGTAGCTCTGCTGAGCTTCTCTGGAGTTAGGTTGGGTTTGGATGGGTGTGGTGGGCACTGGGTATAATTCCAGATCTGCTTGCCTGTTTGTACCATAAGAATGTAGCCCAAGATACAGAGACTGCCTTGGACGTACTCTTTTAGATGGAGGAAAGCCTGTGTTTAAAGTGGCACACTGTCATTTTCTTCCGCAGTTCCATTGACCAAGAACAGAGTCTCCAGGCCAACATATGAGGGAGCAGTAAAGTGTGCCTTCCCAGCGAGGAGACGGGACATATTGCTGAACAATAATTTTTTTTTTTTTTTTTTTTGAGGCGAGGTCTCACTCTATTACTTTCAGGCTGGAGTGCGGTGGCTGGCGATATCAGCTCAGTGCAAGCTCAGCCTCCCGGGTTCACGCCGTTCTCCTGCCTCAGCCTCCCTAAGTAGCTGGGACTACAGGCGCCCGCCACCACGCCGGCTAATCTATTGTGTTTTTTGGTAGAGGCGGGGTTTCACCGTGTTAACCAGGATGGTCTCCGATCTCCCTGACCTGCAATCTACCAGCCTCGGCCTCTCCAAAGTGCTGGGTTTACAGGCGACACAATAATTTTGAAAAAAAATCTATCAAGGGCCAGGCGCAGTGGCCTGGGTGACAGAAACAAGGGCATTCCGTCTCGAAAAAAAAAAAAAAAAATCTATCAAAGGTATGTGTTAATAGACAAGCGGAAAAAAATATACTTGCACTTGGGGAGAAAAATAATAGTAAAATAATAAAATAAAATATAGATGTATATTAGAGCACAAAATTTTAAATAAGGTGCTGGAATTATAGCACTCATTGAAGCTGAGCTTTGAGTAAAGACTTAAATGTAATGATGGATTTAGCTGTAGAGAATATTAATAAGAAAAGAATTATTTCCAGGGTGAAGGGAGCTAATCTTTGCTAAAGACCTCAACTGAGGATGTGCCTAGCATGTCAGGGGAAAGAACAAGGGAGCCACAGTGGCTGGAATGACCTGAGCGACAAGTGTGGGTGAAGTCAGAGACGTAATGGAGATGGGAGCCAGTCGCGATTGCGGGTCCCTCAAGGACATAGTAAGGTTTGACTTTCACTCTGAGTGAATTAGAGCCACTGAGGTAGAGAACTTGGGCTTAAAGATACATAATTTAGATTATCAGTGCACCTAAATGGCATTTAAACTCATGGGGAAGACAAAAATCACCAAAGGAGCTAGTGTACACATCATGAAAACTGAGAGAAGACTAAGGACACGGTAGTAGTGTCCCCAATATTCTAAAAATTGTTGTCTTGTATGATATTCCTTTTCACTCATTACCTACTCAACAAGAAGGAGTGGAAACAGCCATGGAAATTCTAAGTGGTTTCCCATCCATTCACTTTATTCTAATTCGGGAAATGTCTGCCCTGGCTGCACAATGTATCTATTATAGCTGGTCAGCTCTTGTCCATTCAGTTAGTGAGAACTGTTCTTATTGTGGCTCCTAAACAGCTGACAGCCTCACCCTGATCTGGGCATTCCTATCAATGTCTATTGGGCCTCTCTTTTTATGGTACCAGAGAATGGAATGAGGTCACCTCTTTATCAAACAGTCCAGTGACTTTGTTGACCACTGCTCTGAAAATTGCTTTCTTTTTACTAGTGGTTACCAAATGTTGGTGTCCCTGTAATTTCCAGCCTTTGTTCTAGCCTGGCCTTGGGAAAGTCACAGGATGCATTGAGCAGAGGTTTTCCAGAGAAACAGTATCAATAAGATGTTATAGATATATAACAGAACATTAGTGTGGGAATTTATCCGTACTTTATTATGGAGGCAGAAAGTTCCACAGTCTATGAATTGTGTGGAAGCTGTAGAACCAAAGGCCAGTGGTATATTTTGAGTTCAAGACCACAGAAGGAGGAGGGGTGAAGCATGGCTGACTGTGATGACCAGGATGGGAGAAGATGGATGTGCATCTCAGGAGGGAGAACAGAGAGTGAGAGAGAGAAGAGAAGAAAATTAGTCTTTCTTCCACCTTTTCATTCTATTTGGGTCCTTAAGGTTGAATGATTCAAATGCTGATTCTTTTAGAATCAAAGACCTCCAGGTAAAGTATTTTATTACCCTTCTTTGTATCTCATGTAATATGGTTGTTTGAGCCTGTACACTATTCTGACCACTCTCTTCTGTGTATTTTCTAGTTTGAAATGGGTTTATGGTCAAATATACAAAGCGATTTCTATTTTTTGGAAGAACAATAGATGGGTACTCTCTTTTTTAAGAATTATTAATATTTTCTGAATACTTTACTTTTATAAGAGTAAAAGAGATTCTCCTTTAGAATATGGCTTTTATCTAAAGGCAATTTTGTAAAACCTCAAAATAACATTAGTTACTACAGGAAAGTAATATGTAGATTTAATTCTTCTATCTGCATTTTCTTTCATATTTAAAATAAAACTTTAACAGCTTTGTAGCTATGATTTTAAAATCATTTCTGTTTTAGCCTTAAGTGATTAAGCTTATCCAGTACACTATTCAGGTACCTGAAGACGCCCAAACTGTTGGTTTCTTTTTTAAGACAGTATGTAATTATGTAAGGAGATTCATTTCACAAGAATACATATATTTCTAGAGTAAATTACTCTTCATCAGTCCATGAATCTCTCCTAAATGCATTAATTCTCCAAGCATGCCCCCCCAAAGCTCATCTCCTTGCTATTTTTTATGATCATAGTTTCCTCCTTTCAAGGTTTATCATTTTTTCATTTCATTTAACAGATAATTCTCTATTTTTAATAATAATGCAGTAAAAAAATACTTTTTTTTTTTTTTGCTGACACCCGACACTTTATTAGTGGAAACTTCATGCTTGGTCTGGCAGAGACTGGGATGGACAGGACCAAGCGCCCATCTCGAGCGTATTTTCTGGAAGATCAGGTGTTCCTCTCACTTGTAGGTTTAGAGGAAACACCCTCATGGAGTAGAAAACCCCCCCCCAGAGCAGCTGCAACTGCCCGGCTTGGAGTGGAGGAGGCGCCCTAGGCACAGCTGGGCCCCTTGAGACAGCAGGGAGCCCCGGTGTCCAGGCTTCGATGTTAATGGTCCGAGTAGCGGCTGTGCCTGCTCTGAGGCTTACCGTCCAGGGCCACCAGGAACTCTCAAGTTCCAGGCAACATCGTTGCGACACGGAGACAGGTGATGAGCTTGGGGTCGGTCATGACGCCAGTGGCCACCTCGTCGCTGGGGGCTGGCGGCCTCCCGCCAGAAGCGAAGTCAGAGTGCGCCCGCGCACCGTTCCTCGCACTTCTCGGAGAGTATATGAAGTTGAGCTTCGAACCCATCACCAGGTCGGACATATTTGAGAAATTCAGAATCTCTTACGTTCTTGGCGTCTCCTGATGCCCAAACTGGTTGCCGGGGAAGCGAGCATCCCACCAGGCCCAGGCCCAGGCGCCGCTACCTTCGTTCATCTGGGTGTAGTCCCTGTGTGCCTCAGAGGGGCGCCACATTCGATAAGTGGCACCTTGCCCTTGACCCAGACTCACAAGGCTCCCCATGACCAATGGTGGCGGAAAAGGAACTTCACACACCGACTGGGCATCCGCCCGCCCAGCTAGCCGAGCAGCACACATGTGCAACTGTCAGCCTAGAGGCATGGAACCAAGCACTGTCAAAAATACTTTGAATATGAAATAATAGTAATAGCATTTATTAAAATCTTCTTGTATGCTAGAAGTATCCCTAAGTTGCTTTATGTTACTCCCTTAATCATCACAAAGTATTTTCATTTTTTAGAATTGAACCTTAATAAAATCAGAGATAAAAACTTCTCATGGTTAATTAACTCAAATGAATTAGACAAACAACTAGTAGGTGGCCATTCTCAGATACCATTTTAGGCAACCCATTTAGAGGAATTGAACTCTTTACCATTAAGTAACTTTTTTTTGAATTGTTTCCACGTATCCAGAGACAGAAGGTGCCACTAGATTGCTTAAACATTTACTGAATGCTTTCTCTTTATGAGTCTAACACATTCCAGCATCCATTTTACTCATTCCTCCATCCATATTTCATCATCTATAGCGACAAACATAATTCCCTTGTTTTCGTGATTTCATTGATGGGTTAAAACAGGAATTATCTTACCTTCTTGGGTATGCTTTTACATATACAGTTGGCTATTTAGAGGAAGCGTCCACTGTTAGAGGTACTAGATATCTCATTTAATCCTTACCAGCAAACACAAGGTAATAAGATACAATTATCTTCACTTACAGTGAAAGAGAGCAATACTAAAGCTATGTGAAGCACCTTGCTCAAAATTTCAAGAGTTGCTCTATCATAGGTCAGTTAATACATTTGATTTCATTCCAGCATTCGTAATATTAATTGAGTCACATTTTATGTTCAAGGCACAATTACCTGGATTTTCCCTGTTAGCACAGTATTGTGGGGTTACGTATTGCTAGCCAATCCCAAAATTCATATGGAATTGCAAGTGACCCTGAATAGTCCAAACAATCTTGGGAGAAAAAAAAAAATAAAATTGGAGGACTCATACTTCTTGATTTCAAGCTTACAACAAAACTACAGTTATCAAACAGGGAATGGTGCTAAGTATGAACCCCATACAAACCAACAGAACAAATTGAGAATCCAGAAATAAACCCACATACATCTATGATTAACTGATTTTCAACAAGAGTGCTTAGAAGACATACAGGGGAGGAAAAGTCTCTTCAAAAAAAATGGTAGTGAACAAATGGATAACCACATGCAAAAGAATTAAGTCAGACCCTTACCTAACACCATGTGCAAAAATTAACTCAAAATAGATCAAAGACCTAAATATATCAACTAAAACTTAAACTTCTAAAACTCTCAGAAGAGGGTAAAACTTCAGGAACTTGGATTTGGCAATGGTCTCAGATATGACATACCAGCACAAACAAAAGTAAAATGGATAAACTGGGCTTCATCAAATTAAAACCTTTGTGTATCAAAGGAATAATATCAAAAGAGTGAAAAGACAATGGACAGGAAAATATATACAAATCATATATCTGAAAATGGTCACAAGTCAGAATATAAAAAACTTTTCAAACTCAGCAACAGCCCAATTAAAAGGCAGACAGGAGCCACACAAGGTGGTGCATGCTTATAGCAGTCCCAACTATTGGGAGTCTG
>JAKGGE010002763.1:0-11990 GCA_023748175.1 Hoolock leuconedys
TAGCCAATCCCAAAATTCATATGGAATTGCAAGTGACCCTGAATAGTCCAAACAATCTTGGGAGAAAAAAAAAAATAAAATTGGAGGACTCATACTTCTTGATTTCAAGCTTACAACAAAACTACAGTTATCAAACAGGGAATGGTGCTAAGTATGAACCCCATACAAACCAACAGAACAAATTGAGAATCCAGAAATAAACCCACATACATCTATGATTAACTGATTTTCAACAAGAGTGCTTAGAAGACATACAGGGGAGGAAAAGTCTCTTCAAAAAAAATGGTAGTGAACAAATGGATAACCACATGCAAAAGAATTAAGTCAGACCCTTACCTAACACCATGTGCAAAAATTAACTCAAAATAGATCAAAGACCTAAATATATCAACTAAAACTTAAACTTCTAAAACTCTCAGAAGAGGGTAAAACTTCAGGAACTTGGATTTGGCAATGGTCTCAGATATGACATACCAGCACAAACAAAAGTAAAATGGATAAACTGGGCTTCATCAAATTAAAACCTTTGTGTATCAAAGGAATAATATCAAAAGAGTGAAAAGACAATGGACAGGAAAATATATACAAATCATATATCTGAAAATGGTCACAAGTCAGAATATAAAAAACTTTTCAAACTCAGCAACAGCCCAATTAAAAGGCAGACAGGAGCCACACAAGGTGGTGCATGCTTATAGCAGTCCCAACTATTGGGAGTCTGAGGCAGAGAAGATCTCTTAAGCCCAGGAGTTCAAGGCTGCCATGAACTGAATACACCACTGCACTCAGCCTGGGTGACAGAGCAAGACCCCTTCTCTAAAAACATAATTTTTAAAAAAACCCAACAAAACTGGAAAAAGACCTGAACAGACATTTCTCCAAAGATATACAAATGGCCTGACACATGAAAAGATGTTCAGCATCATCTCTAATGTATTACCAAATTCAAATCTTGAGTCAAAACCATAATGAGATGCTACTTCATACCCACTAGGAGAGGCCATAACAATATGAAAAGAAATTTAATAAGTGTTGGTGAAGATTTAGAGAAACTGGAACCCTTGGTTCCATTGCTGGGGACATAAAGATTATAACTGCTGTGGAAAAAGTTTGATGGTTTATAATAAGTAAAACCTAGAATTACCCTATAACCGAACAATTCTACTCCAGGCATATACACAAAATAACTGGGGGGGGCAGATGTTTAAACACAGACTTGTACATGAATATTCTCAACGAGTACTATTCACAATAGCAAAGGTGGGAAACCACCCAAATGTCCATCAAATGATGAATGAACAAAATGTGGTATATTTATGATGGAATATTATTCAGCCTTGAAAAGAAACTATTGATACATGCTATAATATAGATGAAACTCAAAAACATTATATTACATGAAAGCCACATATTAAGATTCTATGCATATGAAATGTCGGCTGGGCATGGTGACTCATGCTATAATCCCAGCAGCACTTTGGGAGGCCGAGGGTAAGGTGGATCACCACAGGTCAGGAGTTGAAACCAGCCTGGCCCAATATGGTGAAACCCGTCTCTACTGAAAATACAAAAAATTAACTGGGTGTGATGGCATGCCTGTAATCCCAGCTACTCAGAGAGAAAGGTTGAGACAGGAGGGCTCAGCCTTGAACTGGGGGGCAGAGGTTACCAATAAAGCCCTGAATCCGTACTTCATAAGCACTCCAGCCTGGGCAGCCAGACAGACACAATCTCAAAAAATAAATAAATAAATAAAAAATAAAAATTAAAATTAAAAATGGTGATGGTTTGCACATTATGAAGGTGCCAACACTACTAAGTGTACAATTAAAATACTTGTTTATGTTATACATATTTTGCTACAATTTAAAGCTACTACCATAAATCCCTATTTGCCAGAAACAACAATATCGATATAATCTCAATAAGAAAAACAAAAAAACTACAGTGTTTTCAAACTGTCTTCTTCGAATCTCTAGACTCTCCACAGGCAGCCAAGAATCTCAGACTCACAAAGAAACCAGTGTCCTTTTCAACAGTTTCTCACTGGTATCTAGTCTGACACCTGGCAAATGTAGTGTGCTCAATAAACCTCACTCAACAGATCTCAGCCTAATAATTCAGAGGCAGAGGGGCCTCCGCCAGAGTTGCTCAGCTTTACTAAGCTTTATAAACATTTCTATATTTTCAAAGTTCCACTGTCTTAAAAGAAGACAATTGTTAATAGCTACTGATCTAGACAACTGCCAAAATGTTTATGAAAATCTGAATCAGGTTAAAAATGTCTGGCACTAAACTGTTCACAAAATGGGGAGGCAATGTGTGAGAAGCTTTCTTGGAGGCGGGAAGGCAATAACTAGGAACTGGTCTGTACTAATAAAGTTCCTAACTAGCTAAATAGAAAAATCTTGCAGCAGTAAAACAATCCACATGCTATTTGGTTAAAAGAGAAAAAAAGACCAAGTTACATTTTCACCTTTACAAATCATCAAAATTAGATTTTAAAAATACATTAAAACAAAAAAAGCTTTCAAAGTACCCATGAGCCATAATAAAGATCAAATTTTACAGGTGCCAATGGTGGTATATAGAAAAAAAACACACAAAAAAATGTACTGGTAAAAGCACTTATGAAAAAAACACAACTGACTTAATAAAGGAAGCTATTTGTATGGTGGGGGGTGGAGAAACCTGGGTTAACAATAAGACATGATAAACGTGACTGAAATTTCCAATCTGGGAAAGGTCTTGGAATGGGGTTGCATAAGAGAAAGGTGTTTGGGAAAACCAGCTCCACACCATATCCATTCTACAAAACTGCCTCTGACATTCTACTTGGAGACGACCCAGCCTAAGAGAGCTGTTTAAGTAAGTTCAACCTTAAGTCTCAGTTAGAATAGAAAGCTTTGTTCTCACTCAGAGACGTTTGATGTTTATGCTAAGGAGCCTGTCATTTGCAACTTAATTTATGGCTGACTGTAAATACCTGTGAACATCTAAAAAAGGGCCACCTGCTGCCCAGGAGGGAATGTCAGGTAAGACTGAAATGAGTGGGCCTCATTATAGAGGGGGTATTGTCCAATGTTCTGGGACCTATGTGTGCAGACTCAGCTGTCATATTTAGACAATCAGGAAGTACATTTCTCCTTTGATTTCAGTTTATGATGAGCATGTAAAACCACTGTTTCTTTGTTGAGTCTGAATAAACATACTTCTGGCTCAATAGAGCAGGGAAGGATATTTATCCCTATTGACATTTTTCTTCCTGACCTATTTATTATAATATGGACGAATGGAAGGGAGACAGTGTATGTCACAGTTTTGAGTGAGAAGAGGGATAGAATGATTGTTTCAGAGCAGCTGGGACAATAGAAAAGGAAAAAAAAGAAATCAGTCAAACTGAGAATAAAACTAATGAGGTTGACGAGTCAAGTTCATTTGGCTGGAATAAAATGGGTAGGTGAGGTAGGGACAAACAGAGACTAAGAAGAGGTGGGGAGTAGAAGAAGAGATTATGATGTTCCAAGTAACTCACAAATGTTGCAGCATTTTTTGAGTAGAGGATTAAAATACTATATATAAGATTATAATAAAATTAGAGCAAACAGGGTGAATTATTTACCTAGGATTTTACTGAGGATGGAAAAGAAATGAATGAATTCAATTAAACAAACTTATTAAGTACTTAAAACGTAAAAGGCTCTGTACAGGGGCTAAAGCCATATAATGAATAAGCAAACCACTTTCAACTCTTTGGGCAGAGAGTGGGGAGAAGAAGACAACTATAAACAGTGCAACTCCAGCTTCAATACAGTCTGAGGGAGAAAAGCAGAGAGAGGATGGAATCACTGACCAGGGGAGAACACAAGAGAGACGGCGTTCCGCAGGGCACTGGGTTTGGCTAGAAATGAGGGAAGCATTCGGAGAAAGGAGAAAGGAAGGCAAGGGCTGTGAAAAGACATTAGCTATACTGGGTTCCACAGTAGGCAGCAGTTCCAACAATGCCAAGGTTCAGCCAAGACAGCAAAGAACAGTCAGGAGACTAGAGTCAGGGTGACTGGTGCAATGCTAAGCTGGGGTCTGGGGGTTGATCCTAGAAGCCACACAACCTCTAGGTCAGACAAACAGGGTGCATTTCAAGTTAGATCTAGCGGTAGGATGGAAAACAAATGGGAGACAGTTGAAGGCAGAGAGCCTGGTTAGAAGGTCACTTGCAGTACTCACAGTTTACAGTACAGTACAATATTTAGAGCACATGTTTTGGACTTGGATAGACTTTTGGACCACTGCTTAACTTCTCTATACCTAGTTTTCTCATCTGTAAAATGGGAATAAGAGTCCTAACCCCTCAAAATAACTACAGAGAGTAAATGATACAACACAGGTGCTTAGCATAATACTAGTATATAGTAAACATTCAAATCAGATGCTTTTATTACAATTGTCACCTGAACTCTCACTTAGTCTGTGGTAGTTCCAACAAGCAGAGAAAAAGTCCATTTGTGTGTAAACTTTTTTTTTTTTGAGACAGGATCACAAAAATACATACTTTGGGCTGGAGTGCAGCGGTGCAATCATGGTTTGCTGTAGCCTCAACCTCACTGTTCTCAAGCTATCCTCCACCTCAGCCTCCCAAGTAGCTGGGACCACAGGCACTGCGCCACCAAGCCCTTGTAATTTTTTAAAAATGTTTTGTAGGGCCGAGGTCTCATTATGTTACCCAGGCTAGTCTCAAACTCTGGACTGGAAGCTGATCCCACTGTTCTCAAAGTGTTGGGATTACAGGCATGAGCACTGTGGCGGGTCTCGTAATGTAAACTTCACAAAGAGCAAGGACAGACTCTTTCCTCAGGATCCTCTCAGCATTCAGCTGGCGGGTGTAAAACGTCCTGGATATCAGAAATGAACACTGACGATGCATTCAATCTTATCTTCTACGGGTATAAAAAAAGGTAATATGCAACATATACCAAGGAGCAATATACAGAAGGATGTGGGGAAAGACAGGTCTCTACTACCAAAAAAAAGAAAAAAAAAACAAAAAACCCAGAAATTACTTCAATTCCCAGATTCCTCAACTCAAACATCCCAAGCACCTAAAAAACTTATTTCCAAAGCATCCACAATCCCTCTCCCCTCCACTCCACAAATGTCCCCAGAAAAAAAAAAGTTATAGTCAGGTGAGGCATGTGGTCAAAGGATTTATTTTTTTATATGTAGTGATGGGATGGCTAGGCAGCCAGGTCTCAAGTACCCTCATGCCTTTCTTGGGGTATTTCTCATTATTCCCTCTCTTGCTTTACCTATTTTCACCCATCACCATTTGACTTGCTCCCACCCAATGCATACATTTTTAAGAAACCTTACCTAGTTACTATTTGCAGTTCACCTGGTCAAGTCCAGGCACAGCGCTGGACAGTGCCAAGATGAGGGTTGCCTTCTCATCTAAGTTAGGTCTCTTCCAAGCCTTACTGGTTGTTGGCAAGATCAAGCACGCGCAGATGAAGGACTGAGGTCACATTTTCCTATTGTCAGCTGGGAACCCTCTCAGCTCCTAGAGTTTGCCTGCAGTTCCTTGCCACGCGTAGCTCATTTAAGGATCGGCAGTTCCCCAACATGGATGTCTGCTTGCTTCCAGCTTGGCTGGAACATCTGATTTCCTCTTGTGCAATCAGCTGAAATCTCTCTGCTTTGAAAGAGAACTGGATTCAATCAGGACAGACCCACCACTTGATAACTGCCTCCCCTTTAGATGGCTAAAGGTCAGCTGATTAGACCTTAATTCTATCTACAAAGACTAGCATTTGAATACCTGAAGCAGGTGTGTGTACACACCAAACGGCGGGGGTCTTGGGGGGGAGTGAGGGCAGAAGGTGGACTGTGGTAGGCACAACTGCCCATTTCATACTTTTGTTTATTGTCCACCTCACCTGGCAGGAAGGTAAGCTGAGAGAGAGGCAATTTTGTCTCCTTTGGTTTACTACTGTATCCTAACAGCTGTAACAATGCCTAGTCTATGACGGGTGCTCAATAAATATGTGTCAAGGGGACCCTTTGGATCAGGGGTCCCCAACCCCGGGGAGACCTGGGCAGGTACTGGTCCATGACCTGTTAGGAACCAGACCACACAGCAGGAGGGTAGAGTGGCAGAGGCAGGTGCCTGAGCTCTGCCTCCTGTCCGTCAGCGTGACATTAGATTCTCATGGGGTGGGAAACCTACTGTGAACCCGCTTTATCACGAGGCATCCAGCTTCATGCACCCTTGGTGAGAATCTGTAACATGTGACATGTGCCTGATGATCCCCTTTTTTTTTTGAGGAGTCTCCTCTGTTCCTCAGGCTGGAGTGCAGTGGGCGTGATCTCATTTGACTGCAACCTCCGCCTCAGTTCAAACTATTCTCCTGCCTCCAGCCTCCCAAGTAGCTGAGAGTACAGGCATATGCTGCCACTACCATGCCCGGCTAATTTTTATTTTCCAGTAGAGATGGGGTTTCACCATGTTAGCCAGGCTGGTCTTGAAACTCCGACCTCCAGGTGATCCACCCACCTCGGCCTGATGGCCTTGATGATCTCAGGTGGAATAGTTTCATCCCAAAACCATATAAGCCCTACTTCCCTGTGGAAAAATTATCTTCCACAAAACCAGTCCCTGATGTCAAAAGATTGGGGACCATTGCCTAGATCACCATACTGTTCGACATGCATATGTTTGGTTGCAGTCTGGAAATGGGACTTCCTAACTACATGTATTAAAATTCTGGTTTAGTGAAATTCTACAATTTTATTTATACCACTTTTTGTAGCTACAGTTCTAACAAAATACGGTTAATGCAAATTTATTTGCTAACCCAATATCAACATTCATGGTACCTTCCTGCTCACTGACAGCCATGCACAGAATAGTGAAACATTTGAAACACACCCACCACATGCGTTCTGGCAGGGGTCAAACAAGGCAACACCCTGCCTTCTTGTTTCAGCTGGCATATGCAAACAGTTATCCTTTCTGCAGTATATTTAGTGTCATGCTTTTCATTGATGATTTTGCTGTATAAAATGGTCCCCCACAAGTAGTGCTGAAGTGCTGTCTAGTGTTCCTAGGTGCAAGAAGATAGTGATATGCCTCACAGAGAGAAAATACATGTTAGAAGCTTGGTTCCAGGCATAGGTTAATAGTTCTGCTGTCGGTAAAGTTCAATGTTAATGAATAACCAATATGATAAATGGGGTGTCTTTAGAGAAGCAGAAACAAAGCCAGGCATGGTAGCTCAGGCCTGTAATCCGACCCTTTGGGAGGCCAAGGCAGGAGGATAATTTGAGCCCATGAATTTGAGATCAGCCTGGGCAACAAGTGAGACCCCATCTCTACAAAATTTAAACAGTGCTTGGCGGGTATGGTGGCATGTGCATGTGATCCTAGCCACTTAGGGAGGCTGACAAGGAGGATTCCTTAGGCCCAGGAGTTTCAGGCTGCAGTGAGGCTATGGTGCTTTTTTTTGCTTTTTTTTTTTTTTTGTAGTCTCACTCTGGCCCGCCCTGAGGCCTGTAGGTGCGGTAAAGAATCTGGCTCACTGCAGCCTCCGCCTCCCAGGTTCCAGTGGATTCTCCTGCCTCAGCCTCCTGAGTAGCTGGGATTACAGGCGCCACACTACCAGCCTGGCTAATTTTTGTATTTTTAATAGAGGCAGGAGTTTCACTCACCATGTGGTCAGGCTGGTCTCGAACCTGACTGTGATCCACCCACCTCGGCCTCCCAGAGTGCTGGCATTACAGGCATGAGCCACTGTGGCCAGGCTATGGAGTGCACTCTTGTACTATCACAGCCTGGGTGACAGAGCAGGACACTGTCTTAAAAATAAAGAGTGAAAATAAAATAAACAGGAAACAGAGAAACATAAAACAGGCCAGGTTCGGTGGCTCATGCCTGTAATCTCAGCAGCGGGTGAGGCCCAGGTGAGGTGATTTGCTTGAGCCCAGGAGTTCAAGGGCCAGCCTGGGTAACATGTGAGAAACCCTGTCTCTACCAAAAGTAAATAAATACAAAGTCTTCAGGTGTGATTGAGATTATGCGCTGGGGTCTCAACTACTCAGGGGAGGCTGAGGTGGGAGGATGCTTGAGCCTGGGAGGAAGAAACTGCAGTGAGTGAGATCATGTCACTGGACTCTAACCTGGGCAATGAGGAAAAGACCCTGTCTCAAAAAAAAGAGAAAAAGAAAAAGAAACCGCATTAAAATAAGGTTATGTATTGAGCCAGGTTGGAAAAAAGCGACCAGAGGCTGTAGGAACCCTATACTGTATTTCCCTAGACAATGGTTGAAGATTTGGTAATTCAGTTCTACAATTCAACTTTATGAACCACAAATAACAAGACTGTATTAGATCCCATTTTACAGATAAAACAATGAAGCTGAGAAAGAAGTGAAGTGGCAGCACCAGGCACACTATGGCACAGCATCCTGTTTTATTTATATTCCCACCTTACTCATGGACTGATAATTGTGTTTACTTATTTATTTTCAGTCTAAGCCATTGCAATTATAAGTTCCATAACAGCGAGATTTAGGGACTTTTGTTCATCTTCGTTCTGTTATTTCCCATGCCAAAACTGTTCCAGGCACATACCCAATCCAATGAATAAAGAAATCTGTATGTGTGTGTAAATATTAGGGGTGATGTTATGGTTTAAAGGGAAAGGCAGTTACTTTCATTATGCTAAATTCAAAATATTTGGGAGACAAATGCAGGAGCTTAAGGCTGGGTGGAACTAAAGAAAACCAAAAAAAGCCCAGGTTGCCTAAAGTGGCATGTCTCTGAACCCTAGAGAGAGGCCAGGATAAAGATTGCCTGGAATGGAAACTTCACAGCTAAACAAACTATAGCAGCCTACAGAGTAAGGAAAGAAAAGATACTCTCTGAAATCATATTTTGCTTAGCACACAATTTCTCCATAACAGGAGGGAGGGAAGAGGAGAGCAGACATGGACAGAAATAGTGCCTCTGGAGAGCCAAAGCTCAGGTTAAACCTGCATGAGGAGTAAAAATTAAGGGAAAGACAGAAACTCAGGACAGGTATCTGAACCTGGCCATGAGGCAGTGCCTGCAGAATGGGAGAAATGCAAGTTGGACCCCAAAGGGTTCTGCATTCCCAGTCAGGTGGAACTGATGGGCCTGTGGCTGCCTGCTGCAGTTATGTCCAGCATCAGAAGCACTGGTGAGAAAGGACTCTAGGATTCCCTTTTTACTTGAATACAGAGGAAAATGAGATTAAGACCCTCTGTTTTTTTTGTTTGTTTTGTTTTGTTTTTTGTTTTTGTTTTGGGGATAGGAATCTTGCTCTGTCACCCAGGCTGGAGTGCAGTGGCTACGTCTCAGCTCACTGCAACCTCCGCCTCGAGTTCCGCGCCATTCTCCTGCCTCAGCCTCACAGGTAGCTGGGACTACAGGCGCCCACCACCACACCCAGCTAATTCTTGTATTTTTTTAGTAGGGGCCGGGGTTTCATCATGTTAGCCAGGATGGTCACAAGCTCTCCTGACTGCAAATGATCAGCCCTGGCCTCCCAAAGTGGTGGGATTACAGGCATGAGCCACCGTGCCCGACGATTAGAGCCTCTTACACCCAACTCCCTCGACAGCTAACACAAGAACTGAAGACAAAGAAGCGAGATCCCAGAGATTAATGTTCACTGCTACTCTGAACAAAAAAACTAGACAGTAAACAATAAAGATTTCAAAATTATAAAAGGCTACTTCAGTATTCTAATTTAACAGCCTTCAAAAATTAAAAGATGACCTAAAGCACCACGAACTGAGAATTCCATTCACATCAGCACCTGTGCTCCTCAGCTATTATGAGAACAGACTGGCCCAATTCAACTCATGTTCCAAAATGCAACAAGCAGCTTCAACAGGACATGCTGGAAAGAAACAGCATGATCTCATCGTTACTGATTCATATTTTGAGCAGCAAGGTTACACAATTAGCTCACCAGTGGAGAATAAACCTATTTATATGCAGCAGTCCACCTGAAAGACATAATCATCTAAAAAGGTTCTTAGAGAAAATAAAGTGCAGGTTCTTCCTGTACTGATTACAAATTCCCAAGGTCCTTTTGGATAAAGTCCCTCAGTCTAACCTTCCTGTGTTCACAGTCACCATTCTGGCCCTTCTCAGCCTCCATGTTCTTATGTAACATTTTACATAGGTACCATAAAACATGCCCAAGGTTGTAAGAACTAAGCGTTGCCAAACCAATAGAAGCCTAAAACAGGTCACTCCCTCAGACTGTCTTTGATTAGCACAGGTATGCTGCCTAGTCGGCGATGTAGAGCCTGCCAGAGACAGAAATTAGCAGGGAAATCTGAAGGGGTCTACAAAAAGCACAAAAAGAAAATAACCGCTGTGACATGCTGTGCGTCTGTAAATCACAGGTATGTTTTCTGCTCCTTAAGATAAAAAGTAACCCAGCATTGCTTATTCACTGAAGTCAAAACTGTGTCTAAAAATGTACCTCCCATCAACTATTTATCAGTAAGTCAGTCTCACAAATGTCCCAATAAGTGACACAAAATTTCCTTATTTTACAGAGGAAAACTGAGGCAGTCACAAGAAGGTTAAGTTACTTGTTCAAGGACAACTTGTGGGGGAGCTAAGTTCTAGGGATGAAAGAGCAAGCCTCCCCTCCCTCCATCTGGCTTTAACCTTTTAACCAGGTAGCCATTTTAATATGTTTTATCACATCTGTTCAGGGCCTGTTTAAACAAAACTAGTAATCAGAGGTCTCACCACAAGAGACTAAGCTTCCTTGGCCATGAGAATCCATGTCCACTCAACAAAGGTGCAAGACGGCCAGGGTGGTCTGGATCGCTCACGGGAATTTCAAAATGTTCCTATGAGAATGTCAAATGTCTCTTTCGCATTTTGCTTTTGTCTTAAGAATGAATGTCATGTTCTCCTGCTACTAACTCAATTTTACATTTTAAATGTAAAATTCCAAAACCAGGCCTTAAAACATACGCCCTATCAAGCGGATGCTATTTCTAACTGAAACTCATTCTCCTTATCACTGGCCTTTCACTAAGTCCTAGTTAATTCATTAATTAATAGAAACACCTATCACCTGCCGCACATCATGTCCAAGTATCAGGCATCACAGCTGTCTGGCTCTGTCACTCTCCAGCCCGTGAGGGGAGCACCTGGGAAATGCAGGGGAGGGGGGAAAAAAAATCAACTTTTTCGCCCTGGTACTGCCAACGGGTACCAGCCCTCAGCTGCCTGGGCGGCCTGCTTGGAGAAGTTTGAACCACCGGGGCCAGACAGCAGCATCTCCCGGTTCTCACCAGTGGTGAGTAGTAGAGACCCTTTCTTCTCAATATCATTGATGAGCAAGACTACCCGCGGTACTGTCAGGCCCTGCCTGGTGGTTCCAGCCCACCTGAGGGTAGCACAGGCCTGCTCCGGCCCGGAGGTCCTCGCCCCAGACTGCGAGGCTGCAGGTGCCACCAGTGGCCAGGCTGCAGCTGATCTTCTCTCCGTTGGGCCTCTGCCCTAAGATCCTGAGCTCCCAGCTTCATGAAGCCCTCTGATGTCCTTATTCTCTGCCGTCTTTCATACTTTGTCTCTTAGATTGCAGCTTGGTAGAGAATGAGGGTGCAGAATTTACCCCAGGATTTTCAGAAGGGGATTTCTGGACAAGTATTTTTCTTCCCTCACTCATCCCAAATGCCTTTTCCTGACCCTGCACATGGAGTTTGAACCACCACTCTCTCTTTGTTTCATCATCCCAAGCCTGGCTTCAATCTACCTCTCTCCAATTCAGGATGCCCTGCGCCCATCTTGGAGACATAACTAAGGACCACCTGGCTTGCCTATCAGGTTCCCAAGGACAGAAACCGGGATCCCCCTAGCATGGACTGCAGGACCTGGGGTGCACAGCTGGCGGAGACACAGCCCTGGTAGGAGCCAGCCCACAGTGAGCATCAACTGCTGA
>JAKGGE010000213.1:0-11983 GCA_023748175.1 Hoolock leuconedys
ACTGCCAACGGGTACCAGCCCTCAGCTGCCTGGGCGGCCTGCTTGGAGAAGTTTGAACCACCGGGGCCAGACAGCAGCATCTCCCGGTTCTCACCAGTGGTGAGTAGTAGAGACCCTTTCTTCTCAATATCATTGATGAGCAAGACTACCCGCGGTACTGTCAGGCCCTGCCTGGTGGTTCCAGCCCACCTGAGGGTAGCACAGGCCTGCTCCGGCCCGGAGGTCCTCGCCCCAGACTGCGAGGCTGCAGGTGCCACCAGTGGCCAGGCTGCAGCTGATCTTCTCTCCGTTGGGCCTCTGCCCTAAGATCCTGAGCTCCCAGCTTCATGAAGCCCTCTGATGTCCTTATTCTCTGCCGTCTTTCATACTTTGTCTCTTAGATTGCAGCTTGGTAGAGAATGAGGGTGCAGAATTTACCCCAGGATTTTCAGAAGGGGATTTCTGGACAAGTATTTTTCTTCCCTCACTCATCCCAAATGCCTTTTCCTGACCCTGCACATGGAGTTTGAACCACCACTCTCTCTTTGTTTCATCATCCCAAGCCTGGCTTCAATCTACCTCTCTCCAATTCAGGATGCCCTGCGCCCATCTTGGAGACATAACTAAGGACCACCTGGCTTGCCTATCAGGTTCCCAAGGACAGAAACCGGGATCCCCCTAGCATGGACTGCAGGACCTGGGGTGCACAGCTGGCGGAGACACAGCCCTGGTAGGAGCCAGCCCACAGTGAGCATCAACTGCTGAGACGGTGAATCTGCCACTGTACTCTCCTTCCCCAGGTTTGCAAAGGATCCAACACTCTGTAAGTATCAGGAAGCCTCTGCTACAGAAGAAAACACAATGGCACCTTGGAACCAACAATTAGGAAGTGCTATAAATGACACATTACCCAGAGAATCAAAGGCTGTATTTTTTGGATCCAGACTCAGTGCAGGGGAAGAAACAGGAAAAGGGTCTTGCTGGAGCTGGTGTTTGGTGAAAAGCAGGGTGGAGTGGGATTTCAGTTGGGAGACAGCAGGGAGAAAGGAGAGTCACGGTGTGGAGGGTGGGGCGGCTGGTTGAAGCAGCAGGTGTCAGTGAGGTGGGAAAGCTCCTCCCCTCAGGCAACCAAGTCCCCTGGGCTGGGCTGGTTCCTGGGGACAGCTCCTGGCAGGCCAGCCTGCTGCCTTCCCCTGGCCCCTGCAGGTACTCTTCAGCATTTGCTCTGCCGAGCTCCCTTCTCATTTCTTTTCATCTTTGAGGGTCGAATGGGTCTAGGGCAGACCCGACCACAATTCATGTGCCTGGTAAAGAAGTGCTGAAAACCGAGCTGGCATCACAGTAAAACAAAGGCAGGCTGTACCTTCGCAGCTGCTGACATTCCATTGAAGCATGGCCCGAGCGATTTCTCAAACCCATGAACCCCTTCCAAGCCAAAGTGTCACCGCAACACCCCGGCCCATCTGTCCAGGATCCTGAGGATCCAGATTTGCTCCTGAATTTTCCTCGGCTGGCAGGTGAAGGCCAAGCAGAGGGATTTTCTTCCATGCAACTCCTGCCCCGCGGAACCTCAGCTTCTTCTGTGCCTCTGTATGGCTCTTCACAGCTCTCTCCCCACTCTGGCTCCACCCCTCCTTCCTGCCACATCCTCCCCATGACCTCGGCGCTGGCACACTGGATCACATGGGTATTAGCAGCTCCTGAGCCTCGAACAGGCTCCCGGACTCATCCGTGCTGTGCTTTGCAGCCTCTGCTGAGATCACCTTCCCCCGGGACATTCAGCCAGTTCTCAAACCAGATGTCGCCCTCTGGTTTTCAGGTCCCCATGGGGTTGCACGCCCCTCTCTAAGACAGCCTTCCTTCCTGGATGGGATGTGGTTATCTGTGCCTCTGCTGGCTTGCCTCTAGTTCACACTGCAGAACTTTCTCCCACTCCCAACAGGGATCAGCAAACAACTCCACTCCCTCAGAAGGAGCGACTCAGCTGTTTTCCTTGACCAAGGAGCACAGGCCCCCCTCTCTCCATCTCCTGTCCACTGCAGCTGCTGCCTGCTCACCCACCTATCAATGCTTAGCCCATTTCTTCAGGGAAGCCTGGCATGCCGTCAGGCTGGTGGGTGACATCTGGGGCCCCTCACAGCCAGGAATTAGTGCTGTGGCCACAGCCTCACAGAATGCTGTGACTCCTGGGGAAGCTGGGGGAGGCTGCTGGCAGTCGGGGTTGGGGATAGGCAGTGCTGGGCCCCTTCCCCTTGCTTACCTGTCTTATAAACTAACTGAGCCTAAAACAGCACTTGAATAAAGGATTCTGAGACTAAAAAACTATTTCAATCCTCCATGGCTCCAGCCCTCCAAGATGTCCCTATGTAACCACACGCTTGTCCTTCTCTGGAATGCTCCAACACTGTGTTCCATTAGTACCCTAATTGCATTATATATATATATATATATATATATATATATATATATATATAACACTTCTTAGCTCAGGACACACCACCCTAAAATATGACTGTTTGAGACTAGAATATGCCACCCCAAAATATACTTTGGCATATTTGAGCTGGTTATTCGAAACTGCAGGCAATAGAAGTAGCCTTGAAAAGTTGCCCTTATAAAAAAGAAATTTCCTTTTTTTAAAGAGACAGGGTCTGCTCTGCTGCCCAGGCAGAGTGCAGTGACGGATCATAGCTCATTGCAGCCTCGATCTCCTGGCTCGGGCACCTTCCTGCCTCAGACCCCTGAGTAGTTAGGACTCACCAGGCATGGGCCACCCCACACCCAGCTACTTAAATTCTTTTATTAGAGGGGGTCTCACCATGTTGCTCTAGGCTGATCTCATAAACTCCTGCTCAAATGATCCTCCTGCCTCAACCTCCCAAAGCATTGGGAGTTTGCAGGCATGAACCACACTCACCTGGCTAGAAACTGTCTCTCAGGGAAATCTACATTGGTAAAGTATCTATAAAGAAGAGGGCTGCTCCTGACAACTTCTATCACCACCTGAGAGATTTTTATCATAACAAGAGAGGACCTTTATTGATCTCCTATCACCCTCCTATAACTTGTCTCTACCACCCACTTGGGAACCCCAATCCGTTTCTGTAACCAGATGCTGTAAAGCTTCAATCATCCGATCTTTGAATCTCTTACTTGGTGGGGACTTCAGGTGCATATATAATTAAATACGTGCCCATTAATCTGTCATGTCAATTTAATTTAGCCAGTCATCCTCCTCCCTAGAAGGGTGAGAAGGGAAGCCATTTTCCCTTCCTACTATGTATATAATTTTTGCCACCTAAACTTAGAGTTTAATAATAAATATATAAACATTTTTTTTTTTTTTTTTTTTTTTTTTTTTGGAGACCCGGGTTTGCTCTTGTTGCCCAGGCTGGAGTGCAATGGCTGTAATCTTGTCTTGCCAACCTCTGCCTCCTGGGTTCAAGATTCTCCTGCACCTCAGCCTCCTGACCAGCTGAGATTACAGGCATCGCCACCAGGCCTGGCTAATTTTTGTATTTTAGTAGAGCGGGGTTTCTGCATGTTGGTCAGGCTGTTCTTGAACTCCTGACCTCAGGTGATCCACCACCTTGGCCTCCCAAAGTGCTGGGATTACAGGCTTGAGCCACCTCCCCGACTGGCATATCCAAGCATTTTTAATGTCAGACATTCTAGAATCAGTGTGTGCAGCCAGCCCGACCCTATAGATGGTGAAACTACCATTTATCTTGTCCCTGTGCCTCATCATGCGTCCCATGGTGCAAGTGCCTGCAGGCAGGGGCCCACACTACTTACTCCCAGCCTGGCGCCAGTGCTAGGCACAGTTATCTGCCTAGTCCTGGAGCCTGTTACTTGATTCCCATAGCTGCAGTGTGAGCAGGACTCCCACAGCTGACAAGCAGAGCACTGGCCAATTCCATTCAAACTGTCCAGAAGCAAAGTTTCCTCCCTGTGAAAGCGGGACCTGGGGGGAGGAACAGTGGGCTCAGATGTGGAAGCTTCTGGCTCCTCCTGACTGGGGTGGGGTGGAGGGGCCTCCATCTGGGGAAAGACTGATCACTAGACCCGGGACCAAAAAGTATCACTGAGGAGAGACTCTGTGATCAGAAATGCCTGAATGCCGAGAATCAGCAGCTTTCAGCATTTATGCCCTCCGACAGAGCCATTCCAGAAGAGCAATGGTCACAGGTACCCGTCTCGAGCCCTTTTTATGTGGTTACTCAAAGTGTATACACACTGGCCCAGGAATCAGAAACAGAGCCAGAGTCCAAGCTCTGTGGTCACCCAGCTGGGCATGTCACAGGTCCCACACCAATACAACAGGGAGTAAAGTCACCTGTCCCACAGACTTCCACCAGAGCTGAACATGATGACCTCTAAGCAGCAGCTGCATTCGGCTCTCAGCACACAGAGGACTCCTGCTTTGAGCCGCTGGGCGGCCAGATCCTAAAACAAGTTTCCAGGCCAGGTCCCTCAGAGGAGCTCCCAGGAAGCCCCAAGCTGGTCTGTTCAACTGGGCCTTGACTCCTGGGACCTAAGACAGGCTTATGACAGGAGAGACGATGGAAGGAGATGCATAAAGCTACAGGAACTGGGCTCTGGGCAAAACATGCTGGCTGTGACCCCTTGCAAGCATTTCCTGTTTAAGCTGTGGAAGCCCATGTAGAGTAAACACTGAGATGCTTTTAAAGGCCCGAGCATACACTAGCATGCGGCATCGAAGGATGATGTGAAAGTGAGTGTTCCGTCTGGGAAGGGGAAGGGCGTGGGTCATGTAAACACCCATGCTTGGTCACACTGCTGGGAGGGCTAGGGAAGGGCGGCTGGAAAAGGTCCTGAGATGGTGCCCAGCAGTGCTTCTCTGCAGCCCCACATCCAGGCCATGGCTGAAGCTGAATGCTGGGCGGGGAGCCCAGTACAGACAGAGGCCCCCTCTTTATGTGCTTATGCCCTCGTCAGGATACTGCCAGGGCCTTCAGTAGACCACACTGTGCCCACGCAGGCTCGGTGCTCCCTCACCCACCATCCTAACAGCCAGACCTGCCGACTCCCGTAATAAATGCAAGCATGATCACGACACCAGGGGCACAGAAGGCACTCAGGTGACCTGACAGAGTCAGCCTGGCTGAACCATGGGACATCTCAGCCCACAGGGTCTGTATGTCTAGGGCAGCCCTGATTCTGTCAATGGAGAAGACAGGGGCCGATTATGAGGTTGGTGTCTCTGTTCCCGTTAAGAAAATGGCTATCCCACAGGCGTAGCTTGCCAATCTCCTGGGCGCTCCAGCTTGGGCTGAGGATGGAGGCTCCCAGGGGAGGCTGTTGGCATCCTCTCTTCTCCTTTCTTCCTAGCCATGCCTGCTCCACACTCCTGGGGCAGGATCCCTGCTAATTATTTGTCAAAGTTAAGACTTGGACCTGGAATTCCCATGTGAGGCCAAAGATAAACAATTTCTTCCCACTGCTATAAAGAGATGCAGGGTGAGACTCTTCCAGAACTGAGTAAGTATGGCTTTCCAAAACTTAAAAAATAGTTGTCTTGTAGATGGGGGATATTTTTGTGGTGTCTCTGGCTAAGCCAGAAGCACAGTCCTGGGGTCAGGGTCATCTCCATCCTAGGCACCAATCCTCACCCTTCCTGTCCCCTCTGTGCTCGCCCCAGCCGCCCTCTTGCTGGTGGGGAAGTTGGCCAGAGCAGAGCTGTACAGGAAACACAGACTGTGTGGGCAGCAAAGCACGTTGAGGTCCACATTTTACTTTCATGATTACAAGAAAGCAACTCCTGTAGTTACTCAGCACCTACAGTGAACACTTGAACACAGGTAACCACCATGCATGGGGAGCCACTTCCCTGTTGAGACATGGCCTTTTAGCTGATCAGATAATTGGGTATACTTCCAGCAGGCTCTGCTGCTTCTAGAAGTGCCTTCACCTCTGATGGTGCCTATTCATTTGTGGGCAAGGTGACAAAGTCGCTAGTACTGCCCAGGAGGGTTGCTGGGAGGACTAAGGGAAAGAGAGCCTGTGCCTGGCGCACGTCACCCCTCAAGAGAGGTTAGTTGTCATTCTCAGTCATCTTTGCTGTTGTCAGACCTGTCTTCCTGAGAGAGCCTTCCTTCATCTGGGGGTGAACTAGGTCTTTCTTATCTTTGTATCCTTCCTTGGTGCCTGCCTCTCATATCACCTCAACAAATTGCTGAAGAACGGAAGAGTAAGTTGAGTCACAAGGGCTCGCCTGAACATGTGGGTGTTCTAGGAGTCCAAGCAGCTTCCCAAGGAAGTGAAGCTGCAGGATGTTCCTGAAACTCCATTTGGGTCCTACTGGTCCCATGTGCTCATCAGCCCTGGGCAGCTCTTCCGATCCTCTGGCTCCTGGCCATTCTGGGAACCCTCTGTGTGTTGGGGTGGGTGGGAAGTGGCAGCAGGTGCAGGAATTTATAGAAAGGGTATTATCTCTTAAAAGGACAGTAATTAGTAATTGCAGCGATGGCTGTGCTGAGCTGTTTTAATGAAGAGTTCTATTTTTATAGAAAACACATACTGAGTGAAAAAGGTGGCTATTCTTCTGAGTCAGGCGGCTACCTCTGAAAGTCTACTCCTTGGCCAGGAGGCCTGCATAGTAATGGTCCCCAGCCTGGGCTGCACCAAGTCGGACTCAGTGGTGAAAAGCAGGGTCCAAGTCTGATGACCGTGCAACCTCCTTGTAGCCATGTGACCTTGGCAAGTCACAGAGCCTCTCGCTTTTTTCTTTCTTTTTTGAGATGGGAGTCTCACTCTGATCAGCCTGCTGGAGTGCAGTGGCGTGCTGATCTCGCTCACTGCAACCTCCGGCCTTCCGGGTTCAAGCGATTCTCCTGCCTCAGCCTCCTGAGCAGCTGGGACAACAGGCATGCGCCAACCACACCCTCGCTAATTTTTAAAATTTACTTTAGTAGAGATGGGGTTTCACTGTAAAAGTTGGTCAGGCTGGTCTCAAACTCCTGATCTCAAATGATCTGTCACTTCTATCCCAAAGTGTTAGATTACAGGCATGAGTTTACCACGCCCCAGCCCGGAGTTTTAGTTTCTTATCTGTAAAATGAGAACTTATTGTGCAACTATTTACCCTGAGTGATTGCTGCAGGACGCCGGGTGCACATAAGTATCCAGTAGGCTGGCACTTCAGAAAGGGTTCAATACATGTTTGCCCAAACTTTCATTCTCAAGTCTCCCCCATTACATGCAGGTGCTTACTTAGGTCCTCTGTGCCTCTGCTTCTCATTCGTAAAATGGGAATGCGGGACAGCTCTCATCCCTCCCTAGGGTGCTTTCGAGAGGATTACAGAGCTAATGCAGCAGCAGTGCTTCACAGTGCCCGGTTGAGCCAGCACTGGGTGCATCACTGTTAGTTGTTATTGAAGCCTGAGTTCAAGTATACCACGGAGGTCCCAAGCCAATCAGGCCAGCATGGGTTCTCTCTGCTCCACCACTCATCAGCTATGTGACCTGAGCTGTCATCTAACTTCTTTCACATTGCTTCTTCATCTTCAAAAACAGGGTACAAAACAGAGGAACCAAACCAAAACAACCAAACTGGGTGGAGGGGTGTGACAGCACTCTGGCTGTGAGATCCCCAATCCCTCCATGGTTCTCTTCCTTCCAAACAAAACAGCTCCCTCCCATTGTCTAGCAGCTGAGGTGTAATAGTCCACTGGAGTGTGTTTTGTGCTTAGTGGGGGTTTCCTACCATGGGGGTGTGCTAGTAAGAGTGAGACCAGTCTCTGCCCAAAGATACTTCCAAACTCAAACAAGACACATCACATTGGGAAACACAACAAGAACAGAATCTGGTACCTCAATTGAGTCTAGCTTCAGCACAGGGGGTCTGGGACAAAGTGTAACCTGGAGGGGTCCTGAAGATGGGCAGGAAGGGGCAGACAAAGGCCTGTAGTGGGAGTGAGAGGGGCCAGCCTGGACGAGGTATGGGATACCCCACCTGCACAGTGGATGGGGCAGGAGGGCTCCCTTCGAGCAGGAGCCAGCCTGCCCCTCACCCCCCATTCAGGTGTGATCACCAGGCCCTGGCCAGGATGTGCTGGGGGATGTGCTGAGCTTATCTAGGTTCTCCCAGACACACATGGCTCCTCACCATGTTAAATCCAACACATTAGGACTTTTAAAGAGACAGTTAGTTCCATCACCCAAGCTGGAGTGTAGTGATCACAGCTCACTGCAGCCTGAACTTCCTAGGCTCAACCAATCCTTCACCCCAGCCTCCCAACTAGTTAGACTACAGGTGTGTGCCACCACACCTGGCTAATTTTTAAAAATTTTTTGTACAGACGGTGGTTCTGCTTACGCTGTTGTGGGCTGTTCTCAAACTCCTAGCCTCAAGAGATCCGCCTGCCTTGGCCTCCCAAAGCCACTGTGCCCAGCCTATAGAGGGTATGATTTTTAAAAAGGACCTATTAGGCATTACCCTCCCTGAAAGGGGAGGCCACAGTCAGCTCCAGTTTTATTACCTTCCAGAGATTAATCCCTAACACAGAAGGGCTATTTTTAGCAACTCTTCTAACCCCAAAACTAATTATTTTTCCTTGGGTCTGGAGGATTAGACTGACCTATGCTCCTACCTTATAAGTGCCTGCGATGATCCTCCACCCCTTAATGAATTCATTTAACGTGCGATCTCACTTTGAAGCTTTAAAAATCAACAGCTCGAAAAGCTTTGGTTTCCCTGAAGTTAGCCCTTACTTCAAAGACTGTCCCTCCTGACCTGCAGGTGTCCTTGTGGCTGCTCTGAGAGCAGCCGCCTCACCCTGCAGCTGGCTGCAGGGTTACATGGCATTTGGCCTGCTTCTGAGCTGACACAACTGGCTCTCCTGGTCTCGCTTCCTCCCGCAGCCACCTCCTGCTACCTTGGAGAGGACTTCCCAAAACACAAATTTTGATCTTGAAAGATTCTAAATGTAAACCACACACAGTGCCTTTTCACAGCCATTCTGGGGTGGAAGCTAGAACTTCCCCAGAAGAAGACCCTAGGAACAAAGGTAGAGTTCTCAGCCAGGCTGAGACACAAAGAAGCACAATTGCCTTGGTCTCTGCTAGTTCCGTGTCAGACCCCCTAGGACCTGAAGACAGTCCCACTGCAGAGGAGAGAGGTCAGCTCTGTTTTAGGACACGCCTTCTCCCAGGGCAAAAGGCTTGTCTTGAGGTTGGGCCTCCCCTGCTACATAGGGAGAACCACGGCTCTGGGCCACAATACCTCCAGCCTCCAGCCCCCAAAGCTGCAAGCAGGGAGAGCAACAAGTACCAGAAGGAAAGGGTTAACCACCTTTTGAAACAAACCTGAAAATATCTATGTTCTTCCCCTTTCCTTTCTTTCCTCTCCCTCCCCAGACAAACAAAACAATCCTGTGTCATCTACCCTCTAGAAGTCTGAATGTAGGCAGACCACTAACTGGAGAATGAATGACCATCAACTTTCACCTGTACATGTCACACAGATGCAGGCCCTGAGGACCTCACAGGACAGCCGCGAAGAAATGCTGAACGTCAACTCAAGCTTAACTAATAGGGCAACCTTTGGGAAAGGATCCAGCACTGCCAGTGTTATGGCCCCGGCAACGCTTTCCCCTCTGCCACGTAGCTTGCAAGGTTCCCCCATGGCAATTGTCCTCCCCTCAGGGGGCTGTGGCAGCCAAACGTGTTCCTGTGAACCCAGCAAAATGATAGAAGCTATGTTTGTGTTAATACCTTGATTCCACCCCCTCACTAGGTGTTGGTATGCTAAGCATCCTTTGAGGTACTACAAGTCCTTAATAAGATCAAATAAACACACACTGGGTTTTAAGTCCAGAAATGTTTAACAAACCCAGGACTCATCCCCCTGCTCAGTGGAATGTACCACGAGAGAAATATATGCTGCGGCGCCACTTGAGAGAAAAAGATTAGAGGCACTGAGTAGATCCCAGGGGTGCCCTTGAATAACGTTAGCTATAGCTGAAGTCAGCAAGGTATGGCTCCAGCTAACACCTGGTTATCAGCTCCAAACATTTTCCAAAACAGTCTAGGTTTCCTGGGGCAGAAGGCTGTGTGGTTTTTCCATTTGTTTACAAGGCACGTGCTCTGGCTTGTCCGGGAGGCCCATGTGTTCCCTGTACTGGGAGGGGTCTCGGGGCTCTCTGAAAGCTTCCCCATGACCTTCCAGTCCCCTGGGACCAGTACTGGAGCCAGCAGAAACTCCCCAAGAGGGCCTACCCCGACCGACGGGTTCAGGGGTGGGAGGAGGTGGCCTTGCCCACTGTGGAGGAAGGGGAAATTGTTCTTCCCACTTGACCTATGTATGGCCTGGGCTTTCCAAAACCAAAGCCTGGCAAATTGCCAGGCCTGGGACCGAGCCGTGACAGGCTGGTTATTGCGACTTCCATCATGAGCTGAGGGAACTTTGTTTGGTTACTATGGTGACCTTCACTGGCTTGGCCTGGCTAAGCCCGAATTTGTTACCTAAAACCATCGCCCCACGGAGTCCATGGCTTCAGGGACATGGTGGCCCGTTCCCCTTCACCTCATGGCTCCTGCCCCTCCCTGGTCCAAGGAGCCCCTCCCAGCTGCCTCTCGCATCCAAACGAGGAAGAAGGACTCCTGGGCATCTCAAGCATGCACGGGACCTTTCCACATTCCGCGGCTTGGCCCACCAGCCAGGCCTGGATGGGGAGCTGCTGCCCATGAGGCCCCTGTGGGCCTGGCATATGGCCAGGGATGACCGGCAGCACATGTGTCCAGGGCTGGTCCAGAAGCCCACAGGACTTCAAGGAAGCTGCACCGGGGTGTCTGGTTCCCACCATGCGAGGTTTATACTGTCCCTGTGGGGCTGTCTGTCTCTCTGCCTCATCACGTTTTTTGCGCTTTTAAGCCAAGCTCACTAACTAAAGATCATCCCACAACACAGAAATCAAGATGTTCTTTGCTTTTGCTTTCTAACCCTGAATTCAGAAGGCTTTCAAAGTTCAACTCACAGCCGAGGTTTCTCTGGGAGCCTAGGGCTGCCTGGCCTTAAGTGGCGACTTCTTGTGCAGCAAAGGCTCCTGCTGCTCCCAGAGCTTCCTTCCCTGCCTGTCGGGGCCCAGCCTCACCTGCCGGCACCTCCTGGCCACCTGGCCTTCCCCAGGCACTGCTGCCCTGGTGACCCAGGATACAGCCCTGGCCGCTGTTGGTGGGCAGCCTCCTCTCCCCTCCAGCCTGCCACCTTTCAAACACAGCTGTCCTATGGGCTGTGTGCCTCTCCTGAGAGTCTCACAATAAACCTTGCAAGCCGGGGACCATACATAGTGCAGAGAAGTTATTATATTTGTCAGCTTTTAGAAACAAGTAAAATGCATGTCAAACCACCTTTGTTACTTGCTTTCCCTAATCTATTCTTCTCCCTCTCTCACCTCTCTTTACAGTTAGGATTTATGCTTCTTGACCTTGTTTTTATTACTTACCTCGTGTAAATCTATATACAGTTTATAGCACTGTTTTGTATTTTAGGCCTTGATTAATACTGTCGCAGTATGTCATTCTTCAACTTGATGTCTTTACTACTGTTTTTTGAGATTTTTATGATGATGATACATTGTAGATGCATTTTCTTTCAAACCTACATTCTATTGTATTTCGGTATGTGATCTCCACTTCAATTTATGTAATGCGTGTACTCTGTTGATAGGCATCTGGACTAGTTATTTAACATCTCCTGTTCCTCAATTTCCTCACTTATAAAATGGAGATAATAATGGTATAACCTCATGGGTGGTGGTGAGCATTAAATTAATTAATACATATAAAGGGACTAGCTCATAATACACATATAAAAAGGACCTGGCTTTTCAACACCACCAATATCCGTGTGAAGAGTTTTCTGTTTCCTTGTAGCACCGGGTATTGTAAAGACTAATGTTTTTTTTTTGGCAATCCATTAGATATTAAAGGCGCATCAGTTTCTAAAATTATGTGTTTTCCTTATACTTAGTGAGGGTTAGGA
>JAKGGE010001114.1:0-12988 GCA_023748175.1 Hoolock leuconedys
GCAGAGAAGTTATTATATTTGTCAGCTTTTAGAAACAAGTAAAATGCATGTCAAACCACCTTTGTTACTTGCTTTCCCTAATCTATTCTTCTCCCTCTCTCACCTCTCTTTACAGTTAGGATTTATGCTTCTTGACCTTGTTTTTATTACTTACCTCGTGTAAATCTATATACAGTTTATAGCACTGTTTTGTATTTTAGGCCTTGATTAATACTGTCGCAGTATGTCATTCTTCAACTTGATGTCTTTACTACTGTTTTTTGAGATTTTTATGATGATGATACATTGTAGATGCATTTTCTTTCAAACCTACATTCTATTGTATTTCGGTATGTGATCTCCACTTCAATTTATGTAATGCGTGTACTCTGTTGATAGGCATCTGGACTAGTTATTTAACATCTCCTGTTCCTCAATTTCCTCACTTATAAAATGGAGATAATAATGGTATAACCTCATGGGTGGTGGTGAGCATTAAATTAATTAATACATATAAAGGGACTAGCTCATAATACACATATAAAAAGGACCTGGCTTTTCAACACCACCAATATCCGTGTGAAGAGTTTTCTGTTTCCTTGTAGCACCGGGTATTGTAAAGACTAATGTTTTTTTTTTGGCAATCCATTAGATATTAAAGGCGCATCAGTTTCTAAAATTATGTGTTTTCCTTATACTTAGTGAGGGTTAGGAATCTTTTTTATATATCTTCAGTAGCTATTCTTTCTGTTATTCGCATCATTTGCCATTTTCTTAATTTTTCTTTTTAAAGACAGAGGGGTCTCCACTTAGTTGCCCAGGCTGGATTGTGGTTGCTATTCACAGGCCAATCGTAGCTCACTGTGGCCTTGAACTCCTGGCCTCAAGACATCCTCCCTTCCCACGTCCTCCCAAGTAGCTGGGATTACAGGCACATGCCCATGCTAGCCTTGCCCATTTTTCATTATTGGGTTGTTATCTTTTCCTTATTGCATTTGTGGAATTCTTTATCAAAATACAATCTTTGTCATATCTCAAATTACACATTAATATTAATCTGATACGGTTTTAAAATTTGAAACATTACTTTAATACAAAAACTATTTATTCATGCGCCATAGAAGAACAACAAAATAAAATTGTACAGAAGAATTTGTGACAAAACCACAACCCTCCTGCCCTACCTCCCTCTCCACACCCATCACCCCTCTCCCCAGAATCGGTCTTGATACCATTTCTGCTTCTAGTTCTGATCATTTCTTCCATATACGGAAAAATATTCTAATGCTTCTGTATCCTGATTCTCCAGCTTTTTTTTTTTTTTCCTGGAGACAAGTTCTCACTGCTGTTACCAGCCTGGGTCCGCAGTGGTACAATCATAGCTCGCGCTGCAGCCTTCAAACTCCTGGACTCAAGTGACCTTCCTGCCTTAGCCTTCTAGGTAGCTGAGACTGCAGTGTGCACCACCATGCAGCTATTTTCAATTTTTTTGTGAAGATCGATGTCTCACTTTGTTGCCCAAGGCTAGTTTCGAACTCCTGGCTTCAAGAGATCCCTCCCGGCCTTTAAAAGTGCTGGGATTACAAGCAGCAAACACTATGCCCAACCAGTTACCAGCTTTAGACAGTGTATCTCTTTATTCCATGCTGGGAGAAAGAATTACAGCTGCTGTTTTCAGCCCACTTCTCATTCTCACAATTCATCACACTGGCTATAAACAGAAACTTCCAGCATTTTAATTACCACCAATAGCTCCCTGCTGCATAATACAAACAGGATTTCTAGCACCTGTATCATCCATCATCATGCTCTCATCTCTTTTGTTGTCTCTCTGAAATTTGTTGAAATTCCTATATTTAACTCCTTCTCCTTTTTTTTTTTCTTAAATATGGTTTTGTTTGCTTATTTGCTTATTGTTTTGTACTTCACTCTACTTATTTCATAAGAGCAATGATATGAAGAAGAACCAAATGCACATTTATTCCATTCAACAATATTTTACCGAAATTACCAACTGTAGCCCAGAACCTGTTGCTTTTTATGACCTAATTATAATTTTCATACTTTCAATATTGTAGAACTGAAATTAGAGACTTCTAAGTACATTTTGGTGTGACTCATTCACAAGGAAATTTGGGGCAAAATAAGTTTTTAGATGTTTTGTAGTCTTTCATGAGCTTAAAACTATTTCTGGACTACCTACCACTAGGTCCTAGGGTCTCTGTTAGTTGAGAATTTTGAACAGCATGTAACCTACCCTTAAATTTCCTCTGTATAGCCCTCGTTCCAACTGGGTTTGGGATTTATTATCATTATGGGGAAGACTAGTGTTTTTCTCTGCCCTTGAGCCTGAGAGACCAAAGCCATCTTTCCCATTATACATCCCTAAAGGTTAGACTCTGAATTTACTTGAATGACAAATGGTTTACTGAATTTTTCCTTCATACTCAATTTCTTTGTAAGTTAAAAGGAAGAATAGCCAAGAAAGACTTTTATATATAGAAAATAATGGCTGTTCATTGTGAAACCATACGGTTTTAGTGAAACACATCAATCTTGAAATGGCTAGGCTTTAGTTCTGCTAATCTGGTGATTGGTGTTCTCTAAGAGCTAAATATTGCCTGACTTGGCCAGTTCCCTGATACAAACTGAGGTCTCTTCTTTCTCATGTTATGATGATATCCTCGAAGATAAGATATATATGCATCAATGTTGAAGGTATGAAACAAAAGCAACAATAATGACTTAGGGAAAAATGTTCAGCTGAATTTTGTAATTCGAGATACTCACTGTATGGTTATTGCTAGGTAAAGGGATTACATGTAATCTGTATTTTCTTTCTGCTTGTCTACATTTTCTACAATGAATGTATGTTTTCTGAAATAATATACAAAAATTTTATTTTTTCAAGGCAAGAACAACACATGATGCTGTTATTAACTACTGACTGGTTCTCTGCTGTGGACTATCTTAGTTTTGGACAGTCTCAATTGGTATCTCTTCCTCTGAAAGCTTTCCTTTACCCTGGGGGCAGAGAAATGTCTTGCTGTTCTGTCACTAAGGCTACAGGGTTATTAAAGTTTTCTGGGCCATTGGTCCTCATGCCACTGAGCATCCCAGTACTGCATTCATGTGTGGGGAAAATACAAGACAAGGTATGTGGGAAAATATCCAGTGGGGACCCTCTTTAAAAAGAAGATTTTCCAGCTTCTGTGAGTTTATGTATCAATCCATCAAAACAAATGTGATGGGATCTGCTGTGCCGCGGGGTGGTGTGCTGGGTGCTGCACACATCTCAAAGGGTGTGGTAGCACAACTTACTGTCTGCCAGTAGCTCATGGTCTATATTGGGAGATACAAGGTTGAATATGTGGCTAATTTTAAAAGAGGAGAGAAAAAGAAATCAAAGTTAAAATTTTACAATCAAAAGCTGTCCACAAAAACTGTAAATAATCATAAATGACTAGTTGCAGGTTACTAAATATTTATCAGAAGGGAAGAGACCACCATGGGCCTGGAGCAGGCTGCCAGGACTGCATGGAGGTGGAGAGCACTGAGTTGAAATTGAAGCTAGAAAGGTGTCTTTAGGCCTGTGTGTTCAGAATCCTGGAATTTTACATTTCCCACACATTCTGTTTGTCAAATCAGTCTCAAGGCCAGATTCAAGAAGGAAATAGCCTCCACCTATTGATGGGAGGGAATGGCAAAGGCATGCTATGGGAGGCATAGTCACAAGGGACTCTATGTCATTGAAAGGCCATTCTTGGCTAACCTAAGCAAGGTGGTGTATGGAAAATACTCTCTGTGATTCAAGTTCTCAGACTTAGCTGTTGATATAAAGGAGGAAAGCATTTTCTTCCTCTTCTGCCTTTTGTTTTCTCACCTTGTTGATAACAAAATGTAACTTTATATTCTCATTCATATGTAACATACAAGGATAACACATATATAGATGAATGTAATTTTCGGTTTTGATATAAAGCATTGTTAATTCATGACCTTTGATAATCAAGCTATAAAGCGTAACAGTACCTTCTAATTGTTTTTCTCTTGCCAAAATATACCACCTGTTATTAGCGTCCACAGGGTGCTAGATGATAGCATGGAAGGGCAAAGTCTAGAATCGGACGATTTGATTTGACTTGCTGAACTGTGCCACATATTGTCTCTGTCTCAGCTGTCCTTATCATAATCTGTAAAATGGGGACATGTTAGTCTATTCTTACATGGCTGTAAAAAGAAACACCTGAGGCTGGGTAATTTATGGAAAAAAGGTTTATTTTGGCTCACTGTTCTGCAAGCTGTATAGGAAGTGTGATAATACCGGCATCTGCTTCTGGTGAAGACCTCAGGATGCTTCCAATCATGGCCGGAAGACAAGGAGAACCAGCATGTCACATAGCAAGAGAGGGGAGCAAGGTGGGGAGGTGTCAGTCCTCTTTAAACAACCAGCTCTTGTGTGAACTAACAGGGGAGAGAACTCACTCATCACCAAAGGGGATGGTGCTAAACCATTCATGAGGGATTAACCCCATGACTTAAACATTTCTACCAGGCCCCAACTCCAACACCTTGAATTACATTTTCAACATGGAATTTGGAGAGGGATGAACATCCAAACCATATCCAGCCGGATAATTGTAATTCCCTACAGGCTTGTTATTATTGTTAATTTTGTATTTCTATACTGAAAAGAATTTAGCTTGAATTTGGTTTAAAACTAGTACTTCTATTTAAAACTTACAATTTGACTTACTTAATTTAATGCAGAAGTGCAATGTATTTTGGCTTTGATCCCTTTTATATCAACCTCTCAGCAAGTGATACACGGTAAAATTAAAATTCCAGGTGTTACATTCTCTGAGTTGGTATTTCTAGACCACAGTTACTTCTTTGCAGCTGTTCTTGTAGAGATGGGGCTACTCCAAGCCCTGGACAGAGCTGAGTTTCTCACCCAGGTGCCCAATATATATGTAAGTGGAGCTGCCAGAGGAAAGGGTAGGCCCTCTGTGGACAGATTGTACCACTTGGTAGAGGTAGTCGGTTCCATTCGGTATTCTTTTCCTAGGCAGATCATGATTCATTATTAGCTAATCATGAAACTGGGGATTATTAGCAAGAAGATCTATGATCGCTAATTATAAAACAACCATAATAATGACTACTATTTGTGAGTATTGTATGTTACTTAAGGAACTACGTTAAGTGCTTTTCAATGTATTCTCTCATTTCTTTCAGAGCAACCACTATGGGGTAGGTGCTACTGCTATCCCCCATTTTAAAACCACAATGGCATTATCAATTTATGAAAAGTGAGTATAATACACTGTGAAAGAAATTGAAAATACACAGACGGGAAAATGAATACACCATATTTTTACAATCCAGAATATTAATGTTAACACACATGAACTTTTGAATTCAGAAACCTCTTTTATTTTTGCTAAGCCTAAATTTATTCTCTAAATATCTAAAATCCTTATTTTTTAATATAATCTGAACCCTGAACTCAAGGTAAAAGCAGGATCTTTCTTTCTGTTTGTGATTTCTGCTTTTGTAATCCCTATCATCCCCTAATTCTTGGATGAATCTGGCTGAATATCCAGGTGGGTCTTATATGAAAATATTATTTGAAAATATTACTTTTTAAAACAAACAAACATTTTTTCCAGTGTATGGAATTAGCTACACAGTGGAGAAAAATCACTCTGAGCTTCAGAATGAACTTTTACTGGTTGCATGAACAATGACACTTACTCTTGATCACATTTGGGGTCAGCTGGAATGACTTTTCTTAAGCTATAGTCTTCAGGTAGATTGGGGTGGCATATTTTTGAGGCCCAGCGAATGATACAGGGATAATGGCTACCATAGTATGTTTTCTCTAATGATGACTGAAGCAGAAGGGGACAAGCTCTAACAGTATAGAGCACTTGTCATTATTATCAGAGGGCCAAACAAGAGTTAGATGTAAACCCACAGTTAAGGGATGGGAAAGGACACACCCTACCATGAATGTCCCTTGGCCCTGAGACTAAGGCAAAGATATACATTTATAACTTACTACTGTGGGATAATGAAGATTAGGACTAATATTAATAATTAACCTGCCATACCCACTTCCATGTATATTTATTCCTATCCTCATCCATCTACTTTACAAATATATGTGTGTATATGTGTATGTGTATATGTATGTGTGTATATACACAGATGCAGAGGCATATATATATGTATATATATGATATACATATGAACCTATGAACACACATGTACACAGAGAGATAAAACATCTAGCAGCTATGTGTGAGAAATTCTTTTATAAAACATGAAAAATAGGATAGCATATGGGCTGGGGTGATGAGCTAAAGGCGAGTAATGGGCCTGGCATAAGAAGTTGAAGGTCTTGGGAGTCTGTTACATTGTTGAAAACACCATGAGCAAGGTATAAAGCATTTCAGGGACAAGGACCCAACCTAAATTTGATGATAACTTTCGACCCTGGGGGAAACTTGGGAAGGACAGGAAGGGGTTAGGGAGAGGTGCGTGGGGCACAAAATTAGGGATAAGGAGGAGTGAATGAGGAAGATATTAAAATGCCAATTTTGTGAGCCTAGAAATTTAGAGAGAGACCATAGGTGACATTGACCAGGAGACAGAATTTGTAGAAGGGTGACTTGAAGAGTGATTTTACTGGCATGAAAGTTGGAGTTTCCGGGTATCAGCAAACGTCAAACTGGTTATGTTCTCCAGATAACTGAACTTCAGTGTTATGTTGAGACAGGCACTAATTAGCTTTTGTTGTGACCGTGAACAAATTTATAATGTCTCTTCAGCACTTAGAATTCAGTCAGCTGACCTTTATTTAGGAAACCTGCAGTTGGAGGAATATGAACAAAATATTTGCTGAAAGAGGTTAGGTAGAGAAAAAGAACAAAGCTTGTACATGTCGGGATCGAACCAATGTCCTCCACGCCAAATATTTAGTTAGTCAGCATGGGGCTATTGTTCTTGTTATTCTTTTGAAATTCTTTTTATTTTTCTTTTTTTAAATTTTGGACTCTATAGGCTGGATATACTTCTCTAGTCAGCCACAGACTACAAACCCTCTTATCTTGAATCTATCCACTTCACATTTTACAAATCTAGTCCTGGAAAACATTGAGATTCGATCCCTGCTCTTAGTCTTAGGGGCTTACCCCTGATTGCTTGCCTTGTACAGGAGGTGGAAAATACTCAAAACAGGAAAAACAAAGGAGTAGCTAAGCATTGAACCATGAGAGTCAGATTAAATGATGTTTCAAACAGGAGAATTCAAAGTTAGCTGATTGAGAAGCTGAAAATCCAAGCTTGTTAAAATCTCTGTTGGTTCTTTGCCAACTTGACTGGAATTTTGGATTCTGCCAAGAGTAGAAATAATGTCTGTTGTTCTGAAACTTTATCTTACAATGAGGATTACAGCTATACTCTTCAGGTGTAAAAGAAAAGAACTTTATAATTCTCAATTTGAAAACAAAGAAAGGAGAAGGGTGTGGAGTGCAGAAGAAAAAGAGAACAAAAGGATTAAAAGTTACCTCACAATTCAAATAATGGGGAGTTTTTGTTTAGAATAGCAGATGAAACATGTTTTTTTCATACACTTATCACTTTTTCACAAACATTGAGAAAGTTGAAATGGGTCTGGTATGTGAATATATTTAAGAAATGCTTTTTCATTAACCAGTTTCTCTAGCTTAAATGTCACTCACTTAACACATTTTCTTCTGTTCAACCTTCTGTAGAAATGACTTGCTAATGGTCTGTCGCCAGTTGAATATGGAAAAGGGAATCTGTGGCTGAGATCATGAACCAGTGGGGGAGCAGATAAAGAAAATGGGAGAGATTTCCTTTCGGGATTTCACAAGATGCCATATGCAGCTTGTTCAGAAATTAAGGAAGGAGAGTAGATCTTTCACAAGTCAGACAACTCCTATACTTGAAGAAGCTGAGGGATACAGTTGCTTCCTGGCCCACGAAACGGTGACAACGGTTTGGGTGAGGCCCATAACCGGGTGGCAGTTTATGGCACTCCACCGGCCCTTGTCTATGATCTCTCTCCTAAATGAGGTAGCCTCTCCCCAGCCTGGGGCCAGCTCATGCCTGAGGCTGCCCTCCCTAGCCACCTTCCCTGTGGGGGAGTGCTCACTGTTCCCCCCAGTTCTGTCTGATGGCTTCACACTTCTCAGCTTGCTGCTTTCTTTATTTTGCTTCTTCCATTTTCAAGTATAATAATATATTCAAGAGTAGCTATTATGGAGAGAAGGGCAAAATCATAAGAAAGGGTAGTAACTTTCATCAACGAGGAGCCTCAAATGCTAGGGAGGAGAGTTTCAAGGTTACATGCAGAGGCTTTAAAAGCAATTTTTTGTGGGAGGGACAGAGTCTTGCTCTGTTGCCGGGCTGCAAAAGGAAGGGAGCAGTGGTGGGATCTCAGCTCACTGCAACCTCTGCACCTCTTGCCTCCCGAGGTGCCTTCTCTCCTGCCTCAGCCTCACAGGTAGCTGGGACTACAGGCTGTCACACCTAATTTTTGTGTATTTTGGTAGGGGCAGGTTTCACCGTATTATGGGATGGTCTTGATCTCCTGACCTCTCATGATCCCACCGCCTCAGCCTCTTAAAGTGCTGGGATTACAGGCGTGAGCCGTGCCTGGCCTAAGCAATTTTTAGGTTTAATGTTAAAACTGTTTTTCTATAAAGATGGTTTTCTATTCATAAAAGTTTATATTTCTTACTGGTTACCAAGATAAGCAGTGGTTGGAAGAGTTCTTAATACTGTTGATAATTATTGAGAATTGGTGGTGATGAGAACATAGGGGTTTCTTGTATATATTTTGAATACTCAGTTATACATATTTTTTAGTATGTTTGAGATTTTACAGAATAAAAAGTTAAAAGGAAAGAAGGGGAGACATCTTAAAGGAATTTAGCCTTAACAAAGAGACAGAAAGTATCTGAATTTTCAGGGTTTGTTTTCCTTGAAAATATGTCTGATCTCTTTGTTTTCGTCTGCTATAGGTAGGTCTAGTGGCAGAAGTAAAGCATCACATGTTAGTTGTCCATGGCCAAAATGAGCATGAATAATTGTGTAGTGCCACATACACACATCTTTAAACAATGCTTCCCTATTATTGAGTAATGGAAACAAGAAAATGTCCACACTTATACTCCATGCGTTACTACCTTCATAGATTCTACTACTTTAGCAGTAAATCAGTTGTCTGCTAATGCATGTGCTCTTAACATATGTAGAAACATAATATTGATAAAACTCTGAGTATTAGTGTATATGTTCATTATAAAAAACACGGGGAAAAAGGCAAGAGAAATAAAATCATCCTAATCCTACCACCTGGAAGTAATAACTTCTACTTACATTTTGATATCACCCTTCTGGAATCTCTTTCTGTCCTCTCCTCTGTCTCTCGTCATGCGTGTGATTTGTGTTTTACTAATTTTCCACATATCTTCTGTATATTTGTATCTTGCAGTTTTTTCTTTTGCATTTTCTTCATACTTTAATGGTATTTAAGCATATTGATTCACGTAGTTTATGATATGAAATAGACACTCAGTAAATATTTATTAAATGATGGGGAAATGAAGGGGAAGTTTTCTGCTAAGCTGTATTTTTCAGATTTTTCTGCCAAGATCATGGATTTCTTCTATAAACACATGGTGTACACATACACATATTTCGAAGGTTAAATTACATTGGAACACTAACCAATAATTGCCTATATAGCATTAAAATAGTGTGTAAATGTGTATCAAATATATGTACACAAGAAGGAAATTTTTGTGAAAAAAATTATTTTTGTCTAGATATTATTTATAAAAATCCTAAAGGAACTGGTTTGAAAATTGCTGCACACACATCCTAACTGGTTTGACTAGCTTGGAAGACTGCTGACCAGAGAAAGGATTGAAAAACAGGTACCCTTTCATCCCTTTATATAACCTTATACCCTTGGGAAAAGAGATTGGTATTAACTGACGGAGGTGATTCATAAAACATGTCCTGAACTGAGGAAGTGCCAGCTATGACACACCTCTACCACTTTCTCCTGGTAGTTAAGAGTTCAGAGTCCAGACTATTTGGAGGTGAGAATCCTGTTTCTGACACTTACTGTCTACATGACACTAGACAAATTATTTGACCTCCTCTGCGTCAGTTTCCTCAAGTGTAGGAGATAGGGGAACTGAGAAGTTGTTATTTGGGGGAATAAAAGAGCTAATATATATATAAAGTCCATAAAGTAATGCCCGCGCATAATAATCACTAAATAGATTTTAAGAAACTATGTATTGTTATTAAAGTCAAAAGGATTTGGAAAGCAACTCCCTATTCAGCCTAATGTAAATCAAATACACATCTAAAAATTGACAGCACTAATTGGGCTGGGCACCATGGCTCACACCTGTAATCCCAGCACTTTGGGAGCAGGGAGGACACTTGAGGTCACAAGTTTAAAAACTTAGCCTGGGCAACATACAAAAATTTAAAAGTTAGCCAGGTGCAGTAGTGGTGCATGCTGTTGTCCCTAGCTACTCCCAGGAGGAGGGCACATATGGAGGGTTACTTGAGCCAAAGGAGTTCAAGATTGCAGTCTTCATGATTATACCATTTCACTCCAGCCTGGGTGATGGAGCAGAACCTGTATCAAAAAAAAGGGACAATAATTAAATAAAGATACCATGTTCAATTAGTCCTTCTCTTTCATACTAATGCTCTCTCCCTTCTGACTCTATTGCTGGGTAAACTCCAGGATCTCCCCTTCTGGGGTGGAGGCTCCCTCTCTTGACTTTACAATGTCCCCGTTAGTACTGCCTTATTTCTCTGACCCTTTTCTTCCGTTACTCACCCGTCTTCAGTCCTCACCCACTCTGCTGGCCCTGCTCTTGCTGCCTGCATGTTATGGCAAGATTCGTTTTCTGCCCACATCTAAATCTTTGGAATTTGACCCAGCTGACCATTCCTTCATGCTAGCTATGCACATTCTCTTGGACTTCTTGACTTCATGTTCTCCTGTTTTACCACTTTAGCTTCCTTTCTCCAGGCTATACTGCTTTAGAATTTTTGAGGAGGGTGCTTTGGGGTTACATTCTCTCCTTAGATGATTCCATGTGGTCCCATGGTTTGTTATTTATTTGTTGAGTAGGATCTCACTCTGTCACCCAGGCTACGGAGTGCAGTGGTGCAATCATGGCTCACTACAGCCTCAACCTCTGGACTCAAGTGATCCTCCTCCTGTCTCAGTAGTAGCTGGAACTACAGGCATGCACCACCAGAGCTGGCTTCAATATTTTTGTATTTTTTTTTTTGTGGAGATGGGGTTTCACTATGTTGTCAGGATAGTCTCAACTCTTGGACTCCAAGCCATCTTCTGCCTCAGCCTCCCCAAGGTGGGGATCACGAGCAGCGCCACCATTGCCGAGCCCGGTCCTATGGGATGGTTTGTGCCAGTGACTCGATATATCCCTGCCTTTCCACGTGATCTCCAGGAATCGGGTTAGAGTCGACGCATTCTAGATATCTTACAGACTTTCAACCTTAATGCAGTGAAAAGAACTTTGATTCTGTCACCTACTTTTTCCCAGGCTTAATAGTCTCTAGATAACCTTTACCCACCAATATCATTTAGTAAATATCTGCGTCTGGGGTATTTCTAATCAATCTGTTGCTCAAGCTATGGAGATCCCACTGTCTCGCATGCAAAGGTATGGCAGAATCTGCCCACTTCCTTTGCTCTCTCCTGCCATCACCGTGTCCAAATCACCGTATATCTTGCCTTACCTAAAATAACCTTTTCAACTGGCCTCCCTGGCCTTCCTTGGCTCTGACTTGTTTATTTATCATTAGTGAATTGTCTTTTAAAGAGTTATAAAATCATGCTTAGTTCAATCCATACAAAACATTCTATGGCTTCTGTATCATCTTAGGTCAAATTCCTTACCACGGTGTGGTTGCACACCCACTCTGGAGTTCGATCTCATCTTGCTGCCCCTAACTTACCATGTTTGCCACAGTTACACTTTAGCCTTTCTGCTTTTTCCTCTAATTTAGCAAGAGCTCAGCCAGTCTCCCAGCTACTAGGCATAACCAGGCTTAAATATTTCCTCAGAGAGGCCTTTCAATGGCCTCTCACTCGCTTTCCTCATTCCTTATTACCCCTTACTGCTTCATACCACTCCCATATCTGACATGAAAGGTTATGTACCTTCTTGAATAATATTTACTTATTGGACCATCTATTCCACGTAGTGTAGGTCAGACTATCACTAACACCTCATTCTACAATCTGTGGATGTCCACACCCCTGCCAAGATTTTTTTGCTAGGAAATTGGGTGGTGGGGTGTGTCGGGATTTACTCCTCCCTGTTCATATACTATAAGGTCCCAAATCTCTGTTTCTTCTCAGACTAAAAAGAAAAAAAAATACAGCTTCTTCTTTGATTTCACATGGAGTCACAGAGCAGATATTTATCATCTGTTTTAATCCAGCCTTCTAAGGTTGGAGGCCTTGGGCCTATAGGAGGCCTCTCTGGTAAGCTGGTTTGCTGTGCCAGCCTCTCTCTTGCCTCAGGGCTCAGGCAAGTCCCGAGAGACAGTGAACTCACACCAGAGACAGATCGGGGTAAAGGTGACACTGGTGAAGGTGGTGGCAGCTACACACAGGTTTCAGAGAGAGGAAAGAGGTAATATGGCAGGGGGCGTAGGCAAGGTGGCCTATTTGCTGACATAAAGGTTATCTCATCTCAGCTGGCTCTGGACGTGTTGGAGTAGCTTGGCTGGTTAACCCTGGGGGAGGTAAGTGCAGGAGGGCATGGGTGTTGGCGAAGCTGAGTGAGCAGCCTGAGAGAAGCGGCCTTGGAATACTTGCCAAGAGGAGATGGTGGTACATACTGCAGCATCTATACTAGAAATATGACAGCGAACTGGGCCCATTCTGCAGGATCTGAGCATGACC
>JAKGGE010001534.1:0-10988 GCA_023748175.1 Hoolock leuconedys
TCCACGTAGTGTAGGTCAGACTATCACTAACACCTCATTCTACAATCTGTGGATGTCCACACCCCTGCCAAGATTTTTTTGCTAGGAAATTGGGTGGTGGGGTGTGTCGGGATTTACTCCTCCCTGTTCATATACTATAAGGTCCCAAATCTCTGTTTCTTCTCAGACTAAAAAGAAAAAAAAATACAGCTTCTTCTTTGATTTCACATGGAGTCACAGAGCAGATATTTATCATCTGTTTTAATCCAGCCTTCTAAGGTTGGAGGCCTTGGGCCTATAGGAGGCCTCTCTGGTAAGCTGGTTTGCTGTGCCAGCCTCTCTCTTGCCTCAGGGCTCAGGCAAGTCCCGAGAGACAGTGAACTCACACCAGAGACAGATCGGGGTAAAGGTGACACTGGTGAAGGTGGTGGCAGCTACACACAGGTTTCAGAGAGAGGAAAGAGGTAATATGGCAGGGGGCGTAGGCAAGGTGGCCTATTTGCTGACATAAAGGTTATCTCATCTCAGCTGGCTCTGGACGTGTTGGAGTAGCTTGGCTGGTTAACCCTGGGGGAGGTAAGTGCAGGAGGGCATGGGTGTTGGCGAAGCTGAGTGAGCAGCCTGAGAGAAGCGGCCTTGGAATACTTGCCAAGAGGAGATGGTGGTACATACTGCAGCATCTATACTAGAAATATGACAGCGAACTGGGCCCATTCTGCAGGATCTGAGCATGACCCTTTCCATAAAGCCTCAGCCCAGTTCTGCTCTGGTCCCAGGGTTCTTGATCAGCTAATATCCTTTGCAAATGCGTTTGCTTGCTCCTCAACTAGCAGAATAGGTTTTCTGTTCCTTTACAACTTGGTTTCTAACTGGGATGAATTAGTATTTGTATGTAATAAAGCCTGCTACAGAAGATTTTGGAAACAGGTTTGCTTATATAACACCAATGCAGACAAACAGGTATGGATAGACAGTGGGCAGGATGGTGTGTGGTTGGTTGGCAGGGCTTGGTTGGGATATGGTTACTTGGTTTGGTGGGGCAGGATGCTGGGTGGACAGGACGTGGCAGTGGGGTTGGCCATGTTTAGCTTCCTGGGTGAGTCACTCTAAATAAAATGCTGAGTCACGTCCCGGTGACCGTGAGACATATACACCTTGGTTGCTGAAACACTGAAAACATATTTTCTTTTTAAAAATGTTTGTTTATTTGTTTTTATTTCAATACAGATTCAGGAGTACAGGTGCGGTTTTGTCTCGGCACCACACTCTCTTAGCAGCCCAAGGCTAACTGACCGCCTACAAGTGCAGTTTTTGTTACAGATATGTACATGATGCTGGGTTTAGAAACTTCTAGTGTACTCATCACTTGAGAGTGAACACTGTGCACTGAGGAGGTAATTTTAACTCTCGCCCTGACCACTCCCACTTTTTGGGTGCCTGTGTTCACTCTGTGTGTCCATGTGTACCATGGTTTGGTTCCCATAAGTGGGGAACATGCAGTATTAGATTTTCTGTCTCTGGAGTTATTTCTTGGGGTAATGGCCTTTGGCTCCATCCATGTGCTGCAAAGACATGAGGATTTCATTCTTTTATGTGGTTGCAAAGGTATTCCATAGTGTATATACCACATTTCTTTTCTTTTCTTTTCTTTTTTCTGTGAGATGGAATCACCAAGCTCTGTAAAGCCAGGCTAGAGATGCAATGAGTAAGGTCTCAAGCTCACTTTGCATACTCTGTCTCCTGGGTTCAGCGATTCTCCTGTCTCAGCCTCCTGAGTAGCTGGGACTACAGGCATGCCACCACAACTGGCTAATTTTTGTATTTTTAGTAGAGGCGGGGTTTCACTATGTTGGCCAGGCTGGTCTTGAACTCCCTGACCTCAGGTGATCAAGCCACCTCCAGCCTCCCAAAGTGCTGGGATTACAGGCATGAGCCACCGTGCATCAGCCTATACCACATTTCTTTATGCAGTCATCCATTGGACACTTGGGTTGGTTCCATGGTTTGCTGTTGTGACTATTACTGCAATAATGTATGGTGCAGGTGTGCTTTTGATAGGATGGTTTATTTTCCTTTGGGCAGATACCTAGTAATTGGGATTGCTGGATTCTACTTTTTAGTTCTTTGGGGGAATCTCTTTATGCACTGTGAAAACCCTATTTTCTCATATAAAAACAGGGTCCCCATGACCAGATGCAGTAGTATCCTGGTGTACGGAGATCGGGTGGGGCAGCTCAAAGGATGCTCGGCGGCCAAAGCGTACGTGCCTCTGACTTTCCCAGCTCGCTCTTTAGGAAGATCTCTGTGTCGTCACTTCCAACTTAGTGTAACTTTTAAAATGTGTTGTAGGTCCTTAGGTCTTGCATTCCATCCTTATCATCTCTTCGGGAATTAAAGTACTTGGCTTTGGGGATTATGGGTTTCAGAAGGTGGGGAGGTCAGGGAATACAACATCTTTTCCTCGACAACACTCAAATGACCCCATGTATGATAAGTTGACTGTGGCTGTGAACCCATCCCTGTGTACCTGTTAATGGGGCGATTCTAAACCAATGATTTTGTGGAACTTGGGAGTTCATTTTGCCTTCTACTTCCTTCCGGGACCGGGAGTTCCCCTCCCAGTTGCTGATAGTCACAATTGAGGCCAAGTCAGGTCATCTTGCAATGGGAGTTTCCTCCTGGGGTGAGCTCTCCATGGCTGGACAATGATAATTTTGAAATTTCCCTAGTTTTATCCCCGAGCTAACCCTCTTTAATTAAGTTGGTGACTTAGTTCTACTATCTGCTTAAAACATTAGAGCCCCCACCTGGCCTTCCCACTTAACCACATCCTTCTGTGTCTGTCATGCTTTTCTATTTCTTCTCTTTTTTCCAACCTTTCTTTTCTCTTTACTTGATTTTATTATCTAGTGCTGGGATTCATTTTGTCTTGTTGGGTCATATGAATCTTTGTAAGTTGCTGCTGATCCTTTTTGAAATAAAATAGGAAAGTTAAAGGAAAGAAAAAAGAAAGGATATTTCTTTTTCATGTATTCTCCCATGAGATACAGAATAAGTCAAAGTTTTTACATCAACCTGTCAAATATTTGAAGGCAGTTGGCCAATATCCCACGGGCCTCCTCTGTAAAGACACATACATATGAATGGGTTCAGTTCTCTTCCAGAGATTAGAAGGTTTCCAGATTCTCTCTCCATAACAAAGACGTTGCCTCCCTCCTAGGCTTCCCTGGTTAGCTAACGAGCTCCATTAAAATTCTGAGTGGGACTGAGGCTCCTGCTGGAGACCTCGTGCAGGGATGGGTAAATCTTGGTATTTCCTTGTAGGCCTGACCCAGCAGTCCGATACCAGGTTTCAGAGTGGGGTAGCTCTACCTCACCACCTGCTGCCTGCAATGTACTTGGAGTCCTTGCAGAAACTTTGTGCCCACAGCTCTTTCACCACACAGGAATATTTCCTTTATTATCTTGCTGAGTTTCTCAAACATTTAAAACCCATAGTTCCCTTTCTCACATTACCTTAAAAAAGTCTTATGCCTCCTTTTAATGTGTTATTTTAAGTTTCCAAGAGGCATTTTTTTTCAAATATAGTTATAATATTGCAAATAATCCCTGCATGCATCTCCCCACCTTGCAGGGTGTGTAGCTCCTTCTGAGAAGCACTAGAGTCACATCTCAACCTTCTGACCAAATGTGCCATAGTCCTGCTGGATCAGCCTAATTCTCACCATAGGGCTCTTAAAGAGCATTTTATTGGTTCCAAAAATAAAGACATTCCTATGACGTAATATTTGTTAATACTTTGGAATTACCCCCAAAAATATGAGGGTGCAGAGTCTAAACTCATGTCCCTAAAAGGGAAGTGGACTGGAATAAATGCTCAGGCTCTCAGGGTTACCCTAACTGAAGGGACTACACCTACCTTATCAGGAAAAAAAAAAAAAAAGTCAACCAATTCATTGCTTTCTAGTCACATTTTTATTCAGGCTCCACACACAGATCTGCTCCAGGGGCAGAATTTTGCAAGGAAAAGAGATGACACCTCTGCAACAAGAAAATGTTTTCCCCTGGTGTCTATGGGGACATATGGTTCAATATTTCTCTTTTTTTTTTGTGACGAGTCTTGCTCTGTCCCCAGGCTGGGAGTGTAATGGCGCCATCTCGAGTTTCACTGCAAGCTCTCCCCGGGTCTACCGCCATTCTCCTGCCTCAGCCTCCCAAGTAGCTGGGACTACAGGCTCACCAACACGCTCTCAGCTACTTTTTGTATTTTAGTACAGACGGGTTTCACCGTGTTAGCCAGGATGGTCTCCCATCTCCTGACCTCATCCTGCTTCCTGCCTCGCCTCCCAGTGCTGGGATTACAGGCTTGGTTTCACTGCTACCGCCAATATTTCTAATTTCTGAAACTCTAAGCAGTGAAGTGGTTTACTCAAAGCAAGGCAGGACTTAAAATCTGGTAGGCAGATCTCATTTGTAGCCAGAGGAGGTTGAGAAAAGAAAGAAAACAAGAAAGGAGGAGAGATAGAAGCAGAGAGAAAGATAGAGAAAGAGGCAGAGAGGGACAGCAAATGGGGGAGAGAGAGATAGGAAAAGAGATGAAAAGACATAGAAGGGGAGAGAGAGAAGGAGAAAGACAGAGACAGAGAGTGGTGAGAGACAGAGTGACAGACAGAGAGGGAGAGAGACAGAGAACATAATTGAAAAGTAAGAAAGATCTCTCCCACCACACCGTCTGTCCCAACACCCCAAACTCAGCCCACATCCCAGAAAAAAGACAGAGAATAAGGAAAAGGGAAGGATACATCTAGAAATAGAGCTATCAGGGTCAGGAAGAGCTTAGTGAAGGACTCTTATGAGCTAAATTATGGTTCCATGAGCCAACCTTCACCATAGGTCCCTCTTGACTCCACACCCTCAGCCAAGCCACCTGCTAGATGCCCTGGGGCCCCTGGATTTCACAGGCCCCAAGGCCCCCCGCCTGAGGAACAGAACAGCCCAGGGTGGGGAATGAGGCAATCGAAACCAGGGAACTCCTTGAGCTGTTGGCAGGAAGGAGGGCAGGAGGAGAACACACCTCCTCACACACTTCACGCTCACCTTTTACCCTTGCAGAAAAATGTCAAAAGTCTTATTTAATAAAGCCAGGAATGTAAAGGCAGGTTTCAAATTTTGGAAAAGGAAAAGAGCAACTCCATGTTCATTTAAAATCATAACTTAAGTAATACCTCCCCTTCTAATTTCAATCCTTTGGGCTAGCTGAAGCTGGTTTTAGGGCATTCCATTCCAAGTTTGCATTCACAGATTTTGCAACTTGAGTGCCAGAGCTGAGTTGGCAGAATAACCCAGCTTCGGATGAGGACACCTGTGGGCGCCGCCTTGTCCCTCACTCCCTCAAGGGGAAGAGAGCACAAGGGAGGTGCTTAAGTAGCAGCTGCTCAGATGCTGGCTCAGGCACAAAGCATCTTCCAGTCTCCGACAATGGTGCCATTTTTCTTCCAAGACCAATTGCTAAGTCCTGCAGGATTTCGTAGCCTTCATCAGAGATATTAAAAGCAGCAAAACCTTCCCGACACCAGTTCCCAGATCTAGGGAAAACACTCTGCAAACTTCTCTCTCTGGAGGTTTCCTGGCTCCTCTGATGTGCTGCAAGAAACAAAACCACAATAGTAGTTAGCCAATGTGAAGCAGAAATCCAATACAGGCAGAATAATGGCCCCAAAGATGTCCACATCCCAATCTCTAGAACCTGTGAATATATTAGGTTGCCCGTCGGCTAAGCGGAGGTTGCAGACGGAATTCAGACAGCTAATCAGCTGACTGTCCTTGGATATGCAGGTGGGCCCAATCGTGGTTGCAAGGGTTCTATGGGTGGAAAAGGGAGGCAGAAGAGAGGGAACCAGGGAAATGCAGCACGAAGAGGACTCCAGCCTGACTCTGTTTGGCTCTGAACAGGGGAGGAAGGGGCCACAGCCGAAGGAAACGCAGGTGGCCTCTTAGAAGCTGGAAAAAGGCGAGGAAAATGGGACCATCACCTGAAGGAAGATACAGTAATTGCTAACACCGCGATTCTGGCCTAGTGATTGCAGGTGAAGATTATTAAATCATAAACCAGTGAAATTCTAGTGAGATAGGCTCAGAGGTAAGAGGTAAAGGATAGGGAATGACTATCACTTTTATGTAGTTTTGACTTTGTTTTTCTTTGGAGACAAGGTCTTGCTCTGTTCCCAGGCTGGAGTGCAGGGCACACTCACAGCTCACTGCAGCCCCAGTCTCCTGGGCTCAAGCAATCCATTCCTCATACCTCAGCCTCTTGGAGTAGCTGGGACTACAGGTGTGCACCACCATGCCGGGCTAATTTTTGTATTTTTTGTAAAGAGATGGGATTGTGCCATGTTGCCGGGCTGGTCTCAAACCCCTGAGCTCAAGCTCTTCCTGCGTGGCCTGCAAATGCTGGGATTACAGGCGTGAGCCATAACACTTACCAGTTTTGACTTTTTGAATTATGTGTTTTACATATTCAAAAATGAAAATTAAATCAAAAAGTTTTTAGAAACACTCTAAACTTGGATAAACACAACACAATGATCACACTATCTACCAAACTGGTTTACATAGGTACATAGAAAAAAAGAATTAAATAACTTAAAAGCTGAGCTCCAAGCATACACATTTTAGTTGGACTTATTCTCAGGGGGTAAAGACCTGCAAAGAAATCTTAGGAGTCTTGGGAGGTTTTGTTGTCCGGTACTGATATAGATATTGTGATTCTGGAATATTGCAGGTTATGTCCTAGAATAAGCAATAGGTAAGGAAGAAGAGAGATACAATAGTTGTGGAGGATATTGGGAAGAACTTCAAACTTGATGTATTTGTGTTGAATTTGTCTTTGAATTGAAGGTATCAGTATAAATCCGTGATTCTCTCCACTGAAAGGAGACACACTGAACCCTCATAGCAATGAGCATATGCCAGGCCCCAGATCTTGGTTTCTTTCACCCAGATCTAAGTATCACTCTCTCCAAAAGGAACCAGGATTCCTTGGTAAATATACTAATTTGGGTGTTGAACGGGAAAAATATAAAATTGAGCCTGGAGGGTACTCAAGAGACCACGGTGACTGCTAAGCGGCCCAGCTAGGAACCAAACCCAGGTCTTCAAAATGTCAAACCAACAATTATTTCTGCCCACTGCCCTGTATTTCCTGCTCCTACTTTACACAATCTATATTTTGAGTATCACTTTTTAAATATTAGGTACTTTGTTACAGCCATCACAGTGGTATCTTTCTCATTTTATTTTCTTCTCCTTTAATAGAAATAAAGCTTTTGAAAAATATCACCAGCCACCGAGCATCCAGGATTGGGTCTGAACTTCTTTTATGTTCTGCTTGAGCAGCGTTCCCCCAGCCTTTTTTGGCACCAGGGAGACGGGGATTTCATGTGGAAGACAATTTTCCACCGGACAGGGATTGAGGGGGTATAGGGGGTGGGAAGGATGGTTTAGGATGAAACTGTTTCACTTCAGATCATCAGGTATTAGATTCTCATGGGAAGTAGCGCAACCTGAAATCCCTACGTATGTGCAGTTCACAATAGGTTAGTGCTCGCCGGTATCTGAACTGAAACGGTATGGCTCGGGCAGTAATGCTCACTCACTCACCTGCCACTCCTGCCTCTTGCTGTGCAGCAATTCCTAACAGGCCACAAATTGGTACCAGTCTCTGTAGCCTGGGGTTGGGGACCTGTTCTTGAGCTCCAAGCATGTACCTGCTAAAACCCTGCTCTGAACATCCAGACCCAACCCTGGGGTAAAGGGAACAGCACAGGAGGCCGGATCCTTCTGCAGCATGGCCTCCTGGTTTGAGGGTGGTTATTTTTTTCTCTGCATTAGTTACCGTTCTTTATCTGGAGAAGGAGCAAATGGAAAATAGGGGAAGAGAATGAGACTTTTTTAATAAATTGAATAATGACCCCTGGCTAACAAGATTTTGGCGGCACAAGATTGAAATGCATTCCTGAAACGAATTTGGAAGATCTTAATATGCATCAGGGCACCAAATTCAAAAGCTATTACCTCCTACGTTTCCTTCCATCCCACAGGGGCCCGCCCTTCGTACAAAACAAACAGTTGTCAGGGCCGATTCCCAGTATACTGTGCAGTGCTTCAGCATTTGTTATCACCACACCATTAATTTCCACACATCTGCTTCGAGGTTTCTTCCCACTGATGGCATGTTCATCTCCATCTAATTCACATTTTGTGCCCTTGTCTTGCTTGGCAAGCGTTATCAAGTGCTGTAAGCATTCAGAGCTGTGCCAGGTGGCCAGGAGGCCCTCCAGCCCCATTCCTGTGGTTTGAGGGGCAGCCTACAGCACAATTTCCAGTCAGCTGTAATTCAGGACCACAAATGGCCAAATTGACGGCTCACTCACTTCCAAAAGCATCTCACCAGTAGCTCCTAATTACAGAGCCAGTGCAAACAACACTGCCTTGCTTGGAAGAAGTGAGGCTCTCCCTCTGCTTATTTTCGGATACCTGGGTGCTGAACAACTAAATCTACACCGAAGGACCAAGCTGATCCCATTTCCCAGGGCCTGGCTTGAAGGAGATCCCAAAGAGCACAATTTCCCAGGCATGCCTCGTGTGGAGGCCCTGAGAAACTAAATGAGGAAATCAAGCCCTGCCCTGGGCTGCTGCAATATTTTCAGCCAGTGCATCTCAAATGTGAGAAGTGCACAGATCATCTTAAAGGGAAAAACTACACAAATTAAGAATACAGCTCAGGATCCTCTTTTAAACAGCACTGCAAAAAAAAAAAAAAAAACCCTCAAAGATCTCATTCCATGCAAATGCCCTTTAATTGCATTAGCACTGCAAGAGTTCTGTCGGTATAACTGAGGTATAATTTAGATGTTGCCTGCAGCCCTGGTGCAGTTTGGGGAAAAGGAATCGAACCTATGCCTTATTTTTTGGGTGTTCTGCAAGGGAGTTATAAAAGGATTCGCTCACCTTCTCATTGCACCAGGCAGACCCGCCTCCTCTCAGATTCTAGTAATATCTCGCCCTAAACCTGCTGTCCAGCATTTCTTTGATCCTCTGGCTATCCTGAGCCTGGCTTGGGACTCCTCTGGAGTTTTCAGGAGAGGTGAGAGGGGAGATCACTGGCCCAGGGTCACAGAGGGAGTAATAGCCACAAGGTTGGAGTTTATGCATTGCTGTTTGGCAGGGCAAAATCCAACAGCAGTAATTTCTTATGGTTCAGCCTAATGGAAGCTGGCTCAGGCCTGGGATTTCTGACTCCCCCAGCAGATGTTTTGCTGTTAAGCTGAGATACTTCTAAAATGAGAAGTTAGGTTTTTAAGTAATTCATGGGACATCTTTGTAATGAATTACTAGGTACCCATTAACACTGGGTTTAAGGATGGCAGGAAATAGTTTCTTTTTCTTTATATTTTTTGAAAAAAACAAACTAGGATTATAGAGAATTTTACTTCTTAAATTTTTTTTTATTCGCGTGCCTTCTATCAAATGGAGGTATAAAGGTGGGTGTGAGAAATCTAGCTTCACCCTTGCTCTCTCCGCCTTCTCCTTCCTCTTAAAGATAAAAAGATGCTATTCATTATATAATCCAATTTTCCTGCCTCAGCTATTTTCCTGCCTCAGCCTCTGGAGTAGCTGGAATTACAGGCGTGTGCCACCACGCCTTGGCTAATTTGGTATTTTTTTAGTAGAGACACCGGTTTTTCCATGTTGGCCAGGCTGGTCTTGAATGCCTGACCTCAAGCGATCCACCTGCCTCGGCCTCCCAAATGCTCTGGGATTATAGGCATCAGCCACTGCACCCGGCCTATATTTACTTTTCTCTACTTGCTTCTTTCAATTGACAATATATCCTGGAGAACCTGTACTTGGGATCTAGAGAGATCTTCCTACCTTGTTTTGAAAGCTGCGCTTTAACTCGCCAGCCTCGATTGGTGGACATTTAGGAGACCATTACAAATAATGTTGCTGTGAATACACCTCTGCATATGTCTTTTTTTGGGGTCTTACTTAATTTTTTTGAGACAAGTCTTGCTTTGTTACCGGACTGCAGTGCAGTGGCGTCTCAGCTCACTGCAAGCTCAGCCTCCCAGATTCCATGCATTCTTCTGCCTCAGCCTCCCGAGGTAGCTGGGACTACAGGCCACCCCACCATGCTCAGCTAATTTTTTGTATTTTTTTTAGTAGAGCCCAGCGGGGTTTCACCATGTTAGCCAGGATGGCCTCGATCTCCTGACCTCATGGTCGTCCCGCCTCAAGTCTCTCAAAGTGCTGGGATTACAGGGGTGAGGCACTGTGTGCAAGTCTTCCAGTATTTAAATGGTTCCTGGAAGAACATTGCAAAAACAAAAAAAGAGGTGAATGCATAGAGAATTTTATTAGCCACTGTCAAAGCCTCATTCCTTTCATAAACTCCCATTTCTCAAGCCGCCCTCACTGGGTACTACTTCAGTGCTACATGAGAGCAACTGGAGACGTGTCCTGCTAGCTGTTGGTGATCCCATTTCAGAGGTGGCCGGGGGGAGCAGAGGACAAGGGCTCAGCCGCCAACGCAGCTCTAGTTTCCACCACACCAACGGGAGGGATCCAGCGGGCCCCATCCTGATGGGGAGGAAACACCTGCAGAAAGTCCCCTGGTACAAAACCTGCCTGGCCTGGCTGTGTCTGTTTACATGTGTACTGATAGTGGGAGGTTATTCCAAGTCAGAGCATGCTTGGGAACCTGCCCCAGGATGCCCCAGACATCTGGGGACAGGATGGTGCCAGCCCTGTGTCTGGGCCTCCCGGGTGCAAGCTGTGGAGCATCTGGAATGGGGACTTGGCCTTGTCCCAGCTAGTGGCCTCAGCTGTGGTCCAGGGGATCCCAATCCGGGGTGGAGAGGGTGAGTCTCACCAAGCAGCCACACAGGCCAAGATGCCAACTGGCCCCTCAGTTTACCATGCTGGTGTCCCCAGTGAACTTCCTGCAC
>JAKGGE010002381.1:0-12069 GCA_023748175.1 Hoolock leuconedys
GAGAGCAACTGGAGACGTGTCCTGCTAGCTGTTGGTGATCCCATTTCAGAGGTGGCCGGGGGGAGCAGAGGACAAGGGCTCAGCCGCCAACGCAGCTCTAGTTTCCACCACACCAACGGGAGGGATCCAGCGGGCCCCATCCTGATGGGGAGGAAACACCTGCAGAAAGTCCCCTGGTACAAAACCTGCCTGGCCTGGCTGTGTCTGTTTACATGTGTACTGATAGTGGGAGGTTATTCCAAGTCAGAGCATGCTTGGGAACCTGCCCCAGGATGCCCCAGACATCTGGGGACAGGATGGTGCCAGCCCTGTGTCTGGGCCTCCCGGGTGCAAGCTGTGGAGCATCTGGAATTGGGACTTGGCCTTGTCCCAGCTAGTGGCCTCAGCTGTGGTCCAGGGGATCCCAATCCGGGGTGGAGAGGGTGAGTCTCACCAAGCAGCCACATAGGCCAAGATGCCAACTGGCCCCTCAGTTTACCATGCTGGTGTCCCCAGTGAACTTCCTGCACTCTAGGAAGGGAAGCTGCCATTTGTCACCAAGAAAACATGGGACACAGTGGGCTGGGGGGACACAGGTTGGCCCTGAGCTGGCAGGAGGGTGGGCTGATCTGTCCTCTGACCACAGTCGTGGAAGCCCTGGGAGCCCCTGGCAGGCCTGTCAAATTCTCCCCTGCCAGCAAGGGCTTGGGTACAGGCCTCTCCACAGCACCCAGCCGCGCCAGAGGGGGAGAGGGCTGGTTCCAGAGGTGAGAGCTCCTTCCTCCTGGCCTCCAGGAGAGAAACTCTCATGTACCGGGGCACAGCCAGCCCTACTTGGGGCCTCAGTTTCTCCGCCCACACAATGAGAAGAACCTCTTTGTCCTCTGGTGTCAGGCTGGCTACCTGGGAAAGAGACCAGAGGAATCTGGAGGGCTCTCTGGGAGAGAGGAAGATGAGGGGAGAGGTCAAATCTTAGCTCCTGGAACCGATGAAGTGATGGGGAAGGAAAGAGCCAGGCAAGGGCTGGAAGATAGGGGGGACATGGGTGGGGGGCCTGGGTGCCACCTGTCTCCTGAGCCCTGGCTCCTCCTCTGCCCACCCCTCCCTGGTTGTTGCGAGGGACACCAAGGTCTGGTGGGTGGACAGGGTGTGGGGCATTTCTGTGATGGCTTCTCTCAAGGGGCTGGAGAGGACACTCTCAGGGGCCTCTCTGGCCCTTGGAGACATGCCCCAGGTCTGCCGGAGAGAACCCGGCCAGGCAGCTGCCACTAGTGCAGGACAGCTCCTCCCTGCCTTCCTGTCCCACATCCAAGACCTGCCCATGCCTCAGCCCTCCCTTTCTCTCAGCCTCCCCTCTGGCTGACTCGGTCCAGGCCCAGCTCCCTGGGTTAATTACTAACACCAGCCGCCACCCAGGGCTCTCCCCTTCACCAACTGCACTCCACTGGGGCCAGAATGGTCTTTTTGTTTGTCTGTTTTTGTTTTTGAGACAGAGTGAGACTCGGTCTCCCAGCCTGGAGTGCAGTGGTGTGATCTTGGCTCACTGCAACCTCCGCCTCCTGGGTTCAAGCGATTCTCCTGCCTCAGCCTCCCTAGTAGCTGGCATTACAGGCGCCCGCCACCACGCCCTGCTAATTTTTGTATTTTTAGTAGAGACGGGGTTTCGCCATGTTGGCCAGGCTGGTCTCACACTCCTGACCTCAGGTGATCCGCCCACCTTGGCCTCTCAAAGTGCTGGGATTACAGGTGTGAGCCACCGTGCCTGGTCTTTTCAGAGTGGTCTTTTCTAAGCTGCTGATCAGCAGTGACAGCCCCGTGCTCAGAACCCTTCAACGGTTCCCTACAGGTGGCAGATCAAATCCAAAGGCCTCAAGGGCCCTCTGAGTTCTGTGCCCTGCACCTGAAGCCCAGCTGCCCAGAGCCCCTTAGGGCCTCCGTGAGCTGTGCTCCTGCCCGCCTGCTGCTACTGGTCCTTTAGCCAGGAAAGCCAGGCTCTCCCCTGCCCTTTCTGCTCTTTCTTCATTTTTCTAAGCCCCAGTTCAATAGATACACGATGCCACTGGCGTGGCAACACGTGTGTGTGTGGATGGAGTGAGGTGCAGAAGCAGGTGGTGGTGGGCTCTGAGAAGGGCTGATTGAATGGTCTCCTTTATTCCCTTTCATAAATTTTCCTCGCTTGGAAGATTGACCTTTGTAAAGAAGAAAAACATTTTAGGAGAAAAAAGGAAAAGATTTCTGCATGCCCTCAGCTCAGATGCCATCTCCTCTGGGAGCTCCTCTGGCCCCTGCCAAGGCTGGATCAGGTGCCCTCAGGGCACACACGATGCTGACCCAGGGCCATCTGTGGCCCGGACTCTGGGTCCCTCATGCAGCCCTCACCACTGCTCAGGAGGCCACAGGAATGGAGGAATCACGGGCCCATTTTATAGATGGGAAAGCTGGACCCAGAGAAGTGAAGCAACTTTCCTGACTCACAGTGGGTGAGGGCCTCCCACGCTCTTTCCCCTGCCCCATGCTGTTTCCATGGGACTTCCACAGGCATGGGAAGCAGGCTGAGTGCATAGCAGGAGGGTCAGGGAGAGAGAGACAGGGCTGCCCCTGGTGCCCACAGAGACAGGTCAGTAAAGCCGATGAACAAACTCTCTCAGCAGGGCGGGGATGGGTGAATGGGGCTGGGGTCCACAACCCACCCCACAAGCATCTGGTCTACACAGGTCTGCAGGCCTGTGCAGGTACCTGGCTCCTTGATCCAAGGAGGGTGACGAGGCCCCCCCTGACCCCAGAGATTTCGCCACCTGGTTAGGTGGGCAGGAGGATAGTCTCTCTGGAGCCCTGGGTCATGAACTCTCAGAGGTAGGGAGTGAGTCAGCACTGGCCAAGAGGTGGAGACCCAGTCACCCGTGATGCTTGGGATGGGCAGGAAACCTCTAGGTAGAGCTTCTTCCAGGTCTAGGGTCCCACATGGTGGTCCCCCGAGGGGTTTCTGTTCTTCCAGGCCCTGCAGAGGAGACCAAGGCTCAGCTGGCAGCTGTGGGGCCAGATTCTCCTCTTTGCCTAGGGGAGAGCCCCCGCAGCACCCCTTGAGAGCCCCTGGGGACCTGCTCGAGGCACACCCTGGCTCTGAGGAAGCCCGGCTCTGGGAGCACTGCAGCCAGGATGGAGGAGGCAGTCTTCAGAGAGGCGCTGTCTAGGCCAGCCCTGTGGGGAGGGAAGGCCAGGCAGGAGTTGACACCTGCAGAGGTGGACTTGAAGCCCATTCTGGGCAGTAGGCACTGGCAGGCTTCTCCGCCTGAGGTCTGCCCTCCTGAGGGTGCTGGGAGAGCACAGCCCTGGGAAGACTGCGGCCTGGGCGTGACCTAGGACTGGAAGCGTTTATGACAGGCATGGAGAGGCCTAAGTCCCTGTTGAAGCCCAGCATCACATCCCATTCCTGAGCACCAAAGGCCCCAGGCCCTGGGTAAGAGAAGCTTCCTGAAGGGCATCCTGAGGGCCTTGCCCTGATCACGTCTTCTTTGGAGAATTTCGGGAGGGAGGCTGGCATGGGCCAGACAACTGGCTGGAACAGGGAAGAGGCGGAAACATCTGGCCCTCGCCTGCCTCTCGCCAAGACTCTCCCTCACCACAGCGCCAAAGTTCTCTGGGCTTTCCACTGACCGGCCTGTGCGTGCTATTCCTTCTGTCTGGAACACTCTTTCCCCCTTTGCTTCCCCTTTCTAATTCTTCATTTTTCAGGTCTCATCTTAGAAGTCACTTTCTCCAGGAAGTCCTTCCTGCTTTGTCCTCCTCTGATCTGGGCTGGATGTCAAGCCTCTGTGCTTCCAGGACGTCCTGCCTCTCACCCTCACCCCCGCATGGAGTTGCTGGCTTTCCCACCTATCTCCCTCTCACCCTCACCCCTCCCCGGATGGAGTTGCTGGCTTTCCCACCTATCTCCCTCTCACCCTCACCCCTCCCTGGATGGAGTTGCTGGCTTTCCCACCTGTCTTCCCTGCCAGGCCAGAGGCTTCCCGCGGGTCAGCCCTGGCTCTGCCCTGCTCAGTGTTGGAGCCCACATGCCTTGCCAGGTGTGCAGTGCCTAGTATGTTCTCAGTCCATGTTTTTGAGTGAACAAATAGATACATGAAAAAAAACCCCAAATCACCCCCAAAAGATGTGATCATTTTCCAGGCCCAATGGGAAGATCTCTGCCCAAGTTTCCTCCACGTGGACGCCTTGCCCTGGGCACTGCCCCCGTGTGTGTGTGTGTGTGTGTGTGTGTGCACGACTGCCTGCATGTGTGTACATCTGTGTGCATGTGCATGTGTGTGCATTTGTGTGTACATTTATGTGTGTGGGTGTGTGCATGTGTATGTGTGCGTGTTCATGTGCGTGTGTGTGTGTTCGTGTGCATGCATGTAGAGGGTGCTCACCTCTTGCTGAGCTCCTTCAGGGCGCCGCTCCAGCACAGGCCCAGGTAATCCCCCAGGAGCTTTAGCTGCTCCTGGCTCCTCCCGATGAGGTGCATCTGCTCCACAGGCTCGTATGGAGACGCGTTCGCCATCTGCAGGTTGATGAGGGGCTGGGCCCGGATCTGCAGCAGAAACTTCAGGGCCTGCCTGCAGATCTGGGGGAACCACCAGGCACTGGGGATGGGAAGGAATGGCTGTTCAGTGAGCACTGCCCGGCCAGGTGCCACATGACCTGCTTACTTACCTGAGGGGCGATCTTCATTTTACAGATGGGGAAACTGAGGCTCAGGGAGATGAGGGGATTTGGCTAGGGTCACCCAGCTTGTAAATGGTACAGTCAAGCTCTGAACCCAGTTTATCTGACTCCCAAACCCACTCTCCCTCTAAGGGCAAGGGTCGCTGCCCCCTCCCCAACCATGCTGAGATGAGGGAGGGACTACTCTGGTTAACGCCCCCTCCCTCTGGGCCTCACAGATCAGGGTCTCTGGGTTCAGGAACCCCTGGAGCTCTTTCCCCAGAGTTGTTTCCTGGCCACGCCCATCCTATTCCTAGAGCCGGAGTGCCACAGCAGACACATCTGAGCCGAGGGCTCCCTGTGACCTTCCTCCCTCTCCCACAGAGGCAGCCTTCCAAGTTTTCCACCCCTAACTACACAGTGGAGCTGAAGGGGGCCACTCTCTCCTGGGCCCCCAAAACAAATCCAGTAAGAAGAACGTGCTGGAGGTGAGTGGCGGGGTTGGGGAGAAGGAGGGAAGGGGCTTAGTGATGCCAGCCAGCCCTCTGACAACTAGTGACCTGGAAATGACCTGGGGATTTTTGACCCTTAATTCTCTATGATCCAACACTGAGTGCAGCTTTTGGCTGTATTAATAGAGGTAGGAATCCAGAGCCAGAGAGGTGATATTGGTGCAGTTGCTGGCAGTGCTCTGGGACCCTTACTATAGGCAAGCCCCAAGTAGGAGGACCTGGGAAGAATTGGGGCCACCATTCTCAGGGCTCAAGGCCAATGCTGGCCCCCCCACCAGGGGACCTGTCCTGTGTTTCTAGCATCACAGATTCTGCAGTTTCCCCCCCAGGAGCTGAGTTAATAATAATCCTTGTCCTGGAGGGTGAGGTGAGGAGTAGGGCCTCTGGAAGAGGAAATTCTCATGCCTAGAATGGCAGCCCTCGCCCAGCCTGAGAGAGACAGGAGGCTCCGTGTCCTTGGCTGCTTACTGTGACAGGCCTGGTTGGGAAACCTCTTTCTCCCCAGGTCCCTTTCCCTGCCCCTGAGCCAGAGCCCCATTTCTGACTGGACTGCATCCCCAGTGAGGAATGGCGGGGCAGGTGGGCAAGGAGCCACCAGAGCTACGCAGGAAGGGAGAGGCCAGGAAGGGTTCTCCCAATGCCACACCCTTCACTGTCCACGTGTTGTCTTGTTTTAAGCTACACTTACCCTGACCTACAAACTCCTAGAAGGTTTGGGAGCCAGATCCTGGCACAGAAACACACCTGGTGAACTGGCAAATTCACTGAAAAGCCAGGACCACAAAAAACAAGTTAGAGATGGGACTCAAGATGGGGAGGAATTAGGGGGCAGATGATGTACAGGTGCTAAGGTGGTGGTTGCCGAAGAAAATTTAGCTCTGACTTTCCTGCTAGGTAAGGTGAAAAGAGAGGGGCTATCAGGTGCATGTCTCTTTGTTGTTGAAGAAATAATAAAACCCACCCAGATGTTGAGGGAATCAAAGCTTTTTCCTAACCCTTCGCTCTTAAATTTCTTGTGTGTAGCTCCATGAACATGGGATCTAGGACAAGTCAGGTACCCTGCAAAACAGCTCCAGGGAGGTTTAATGGGGCTGCTTCAGGTAGCATTATTATGATGAAGGCCAGCAGCATGACCTCATGTCTCAGCTCAGAAAAAGCAGTTCTGCAAGGAACCTGACCGGTAGGGTTTCTTTTTTTGATTAACCACTGCTCCATTCATTTCTAGAACCAGGATATCTACAAAGCAAAGTTGGAAAACTGGTCTCATCTCATGAGCTGCCTCCTATTATAGGTCTGGGAGTCTCTGGGGTTGAGCTAATTTTGTTTTGTTTTAGAGACAAGGGAGTTTGGGTTTCCTTTCTACCAGCAGGCATGGCTCAGTGGCAGACACCAACCACTGGCATCTGGGTTGTATTTCATAATTTGCAGGGTACTTGCAGAACCTTGTCTCATTTAAGCTTTGTAATAACCCCACAAAACAGCTGGTAGTAGCTGAATTTTACAGACACTGAAATGGAAGCTTGAAGAAATTAGGTGAAGGTCAGGGTGAGGCAGGTAGTGAGCAGCAGAGCCCGCCCTCTGGTCCCAAGGCCCAGGGACCCTTCTGTCTGCCCCTGGGGGAGTCAGGGCCTTTGCTTTTTGCCCAGGGCACACCCACTGGCCGCTCCCACTGGCCCCCGCTGTGGAGACACCTCTACACTGTAAGAACTATCCAACCAAGGGGGCCGAAGACAGCCTTGCCCCACAGTCCTGAGGCATCAGACACTGTGCAGACTGCCCTGCCCCCTGCTGGCTGCCCGTCTGCTCCCTACGGCCAGCCCTGACCCCGGCCCCTGTCCCCCAGCCACTTCGTTGCTCACCACAGCCCCTACTCTGCTGCTTCCATTCTGGGGCCCGAGTGGAGGGGTGGACCTAAAGGAGGCTGGCATTGCTGAGCCAGCAGCAGGGACACTAGACACAGGCAGCAAGGGGTAATGGGGCAGAACGCAGGCTCTGGAATCAGCCAACATGGCAAAACCCTATCTCTACTGGAAATACAATAATCAGCTGGGTGTGGTGGTGCATGTCTGTAATCCCAGCTCCTGTGGAGGCCGAGGCACTTGAGCCCAAGAGTCAGAGGTTGCGGTGAGCTGAGATCATACCACTGTACTCCAGCCTGGGTGACAGAGCAAGACTCTGTCCCCCAGAAAAAAAAAAAAAAGGAAAGACTGGAGGACATTAAACAAATAGCACATCCTCCAGCCTGGCCAACATAAAAATACAAAAATTAGCTGGGTGTGGTGGCGGGTGCTACTCGGGAGGCTGACATAGGAGAATCACTTGAACTCAGGAGGCTGAGGTTGCAGTGAGCCGAGATTGCGCCACTGCACTCCAGCCTGGGCGACAAAGGGAGACTCCATCTCAAAACAAACAAACAAACAAACCAAAACAAATAGCAGATCTGATCAAGCCCTTCAGAGCTGTTACATAAACCAACTACTGAGGGTAAAGACCTTTGGAAGGACCATTTAAAACACCTGGGGCTTCATCGGGCTGGATTTGCTCTGAGCTACAGGTGGAATCAAGAGTTCTCTACAATCATCACTTGCATAGAGGAATTTTCAGGGAAATATTTTCCTATTTGACAGGTGAAACAGTATTTTTGTCCTCTGTAGGCAGTTTTGAGACAATATAGCACTTTTCCGGAAGTGCTTCCCTGAATGACTGCACACGATTATGATGACATTCTGGAATGAGGTTTTATGACACTTGTGGGAACACATTGCCCCTTTAGCAATGGAAAACGGGACTTCAGAGCTGCCTTCTGAAAGGCCTGGTCCCTGCAGATGGGACCCACCTGGGACCCTCCTGGTCACCCACCCATCTTGCCTCCCGGTTGGTACTTGCCGGGCTCTTATGCTAAATGGGGCTGCTGGGGCATTAGACCAAGTATGTGTGCCTTCCCCAGGAAGCAGGCAAACCAAGGAACCAGGCAAACCCAGATCTGAATGCCAGCCACGCCACTTCATCACTATGTGACCGGACAGATTTCCTAACCTCTCTGAGCATCCATTTCTTCAGCTGTAAAATAATGATAGTTCTTATAGTGTGTTCTTGTAAAGATTAATTAGTAAGGGGAGTTCTGAGTGGTGGAAATATGAGTGGTGGTTATTCTTGACTTTGTTAATTTTTTAAAAAGTTAACAGATCCTTTCCACCACAGCAGCTCCCAAGTTACTAGGAGCTGACTCTGGCCGTACCACTCACTCTCCACCCATCTCCCCAGGCTGCTTCTGGCAGATCGGCTTCTTCTTTGTAGGACCCAAGCTCTGTGCCTTCTCTGGCCTCTATTACTGTGACATCTGCCACCAAGATGATGCCTCAGAGATTCTGGCCAGGATCATCCACAACTGGGACCTCACCAAGCACCTGGTAAGTCTCAAGCCCAGCCTGTCACAGCCACTCAGGGCTGCTGAGGGACAGATGGGTGTTCACTCCTCTTTGCTGCTGCTGTTCATCTGTTTAGAGGAGTTTGGCTCCTCTAAACAAGGGAAGCCGGGGTCACTGGTTCAGGCACTGTGACGTTGGGGAGCTAACCAAGAGAAAAGCTTGGCGCCTGTCCACAGCCCTGGGCAGAGCTCCGTTGGTGGCTGTCTTGGTCCCCAGGAGGGAGTCAGGATGGTTTCCTGCAGCTACAGACATAACTGCTTAAGGCACCAGCAGATAAATGATAGATAGATAGATAGATAGATAGATAGATAGATAGATAGATATACAGACAGATAGGCAGGTGGATGGTGGATGAGTGGTTGGGTAGGTGGATGGTTACCTGGGTAGGTGGATGGGTAAATGGGTAGGTGGATGACTAGATGGGTTGGTGGGTAGGTGGATCAGTAGGTAGATGGGTAGATAGGTGAGTGAATGGGTAGATGGCTAGATGGGTAGGTGGATGGCTAGATGGGTGGGCGGTGTGTAGATGGGTGGGTGGATGGGTGAATAGGTAGGTGGATGGGTAGATGGGCTGGCCAGCGAGCTGGCTATACCTTGGAGCAGTCATCCTTAAAGACCATCAAGTAGGTGTATCCATCAATTAATGACAAGGAACCAAGAAGACAGTAAATGACAAAGCTAAACGCAGTAGCAAAGTTGATACAAGATGACATAGAGCTCAAAGAAGGAGCAGATTTTTAATAATATGTCTAAAGCAATAGTTTCATAAATGCAATTGTTAGCTTAGAGGAAGCAATAATGACCCACATGGTGAATGGTACATGGTAGAATGCATAGCTTTCTATGATTCTATAGCAAGCTGCAGGAAGAGAAAAGAGAACGTGCACTGTGGTAGACTATAAAAAATTGCTTCAACAAAATTTTCAACTGAAATTGGTCTTCCAGACCTTTCTCCATCCCTTTATCCTGAATGGGCTTCTATAAAATCCTCAACAAATAGAATATACAGAGAATGACAGTGTACGATTTCTGAGGATAAGTCATAAAAGTTAATACAGCTCACTGTCTCTATTGAAGCTTGTTGTGGAATTTAGTACCAGGTATAAGGAAGCCAATGCCATGTAGAAAGTCAGCACGTAAGTCTTCCAACAAATAGCATCAGCTAACATCTAAGCCAATGGCTGGCATCAACTTCCAGATTTGTGAGTAAGCAATCTTTAGACAATTCTAGCAACCAGTCTTTGCAATACCCCCCCAATGAAAATGATCAGAGCAAAATCAAAATAAACTTGCTGCTTTATGAAAGTAAGTGTTGTCATTGTTTTAAGCCACTTGATTTAGGGTTAGTTTATTACAAATAAATAGATGACCAGTAAAAAATTTGAGTAGTGAAGATGTAAGAGCACTAAGGATTAAAAGTGCTGAAAGAACTGGAAGTGAACAGCAGAGGAGGAAAAGTTAAGAAAGAAATGAGAGCTCCTGAGAATGTCAAAAACAGAGAGATTTGCATTTCGGCTGAGGATAAGAAGAATATAGATCAAAGGCATAGAGAAAAAAATGTGCTTGAAATATAAACTAAACTCCCAGAGCTTCAGCTATTGATAAAATTCATATTTTTTCACAAGTTCAAGAGATCAAGACCATCCCACAGCCAACATGGGTAGAAACCCATACTAGTAAAAATTAGCACAGAAGTGGTGGTGAGGCCCTTATAATTTGTGCTGGGAGAGCTGAGGCTTTGGAAGATGAACACAACCCAGGATGCGGAGAGGCACGGTGAGGCCTGAAAGTTTTGTACCCATTTTTACCAACCTAGCGACAGAGTGAGACTCCGTCTCAAAAAAAAAAAAAGTCAGATTTTTTTCAGACAGAAGTGTTTTATCAGCGTTCAAAATAAATTTACTGAGAAAATCACAGTGTCTCTTTTGGGAAAAGTAACCATTTCCTAGTCCAACTGTCTACCTAAGAGAAGAGTCTGAAATATATATAGCGCTTAACTGTTATTGTATTTCTTTTCTCATAGTTAAAATCACTGAATGCCATCTTTGCATGAAAACATTGTGCAGAGTTCAAAACACTAAAAATATACAAGTAGTTCTTGGTTTTTGGTCATAAAAACAAACTATATTAGATGAGATAAAAGAGCTACTGCTTTTCATTTATTCAATAATAGTTATATTGAATCTTTCTGCCATTGATCTTTACATATACGCAGTGGAACAATGAGTTTATTAATCATATTTCAAAATTTTAAAAGAAACTGAAAATTCAAAATTATAGAGCTAAATGTACACATAATGCTATACTAACAAAATTCTGTGTGGTCAAGGATATTTATTTGAAAATAATTTTATATTTAGTTAATGATAAGTAGCCAGATAATTACTTCTCTATGAAGAAATGCTGAAAAGATGGGAAGGCACTATTTTAAAATGAACATCTGAGATTTAATCAGAAAACCATTGGTCAATAACTGTTTTAAAACCACTGAAATATGGCCGGGCGCAGTGGCTCACTCTTGTAATCCCAGCACTTTGGGAGGCGGGCGGATCACGAGGTCAGGAGATCCCGAGACCAGTGAAACCCCATCTCTACTAAAAATACAAAAAATTAGCTGGGCATGGTGGTGGTGCCTATAGTCCCAGCTACCGGAGGCTGAGGCAGGAGAATGGCGTGAGTGGGAGGCGGAGCTGCAGTGAGCGAGATTGCCACTACACTCTAACCCTGAAGCGACAGAGCAAGACTCTGTCTCAAAAAAATAAAATAAAATAAAAAATAAAAAAATAAAACCACTGAAATAAAAATCATCTGACATATGTTGTTTACCTTAAGTATATACTCATTTTGTAAATTTTTGTACACACACACACACACAAGCACTTTTCCCAGCTTTCTCTTCATAGAGTAATTTAATTTATTCCATTTTAAAAATCTTAGACTCAGAAAATAATAAATAATTAAGGAATATTATAGAACCGATTATATGATTTCAGTAAGCTAAAAAATGATGTTCGCTGTGTATTTCTCACTATATCAATTAGACCGCTAAGGCCTTTTCTGAAAAGTGTATTGACTGCTGTTCTAGCACATTCTAGATCGTGTGCTATTCTAATTCTTTTGTGTCTAGATGCTGTTATATTAACGTAATTTTGGTTGCATTGTGAGTCAGTGTAGGTTTTACACACATGCATTAAATAATACTCCCTATGTGTACCAAACTTTTGAATAAAATAGTGGTAGATGGATAATATTTTATGGAAGTTAATGTGCCATATGTTACAAACTAGATTCCATTTATTGATCATTTGAGGTTTTTTCCATATTTTCTTACATTGTGACTAATCTTGATTTACCTTTAGAAAAAGCTAATGTTCATTTACTTCGTGGCTGGGTTTAAGCATAACATATTAAAGTGGTTCCTATACCTAAAGGGTTATCAGGTGGTTGCATCAGGTTTGTGGGGCTCA
>JAKGGE010002955.1:0-11989 GCA_023748175.1 Hoolock leuconedys
GCCTTTTCTGAAAAGTGTATTGACTGCTGTTCTAGCACATTCTAGATCGTGTGCTATTCTAATTCTTTTGTGTCTAGATGCTGTTATATTAACGTAATTTTGGTTGCATTGTGAGTCAGTGTAGGTTTTACACACATGCATTAAATAATACTCCCTATGTGTACCAAACTTTTGAATAAAATAGTGGTAGATGGATAATATTTTATGGAAGTTAATGTGCCATATGTTACAAACTAGATTCCATTTATTGATCATTTGAGGTTTTTTCCATATTTTCTTACATTGTGACTAATCTTGATTTACCTTTAGAAAAAGCTAATGTTCATTTACTTCGTGGCTGGGTTTAAGCATAACATATTAAAGTGGTTCCTATACCTAAAGGGTTATCAGGTGGTTGCATCAGGTTTGTGGGGCTCAGAACTGACTTTAATGGCTTCAGCAATTACTTGTCTGATTCTCTATAAGATGCATGGTGATATCTAGTGTACCAAGAACACTTGACTGAAATCAATGGGCAATAATTCTGTTTTCTGCTGAATGTAAAATCCTTAACAACCCTGGCTTAGCTTTTCTTCTGTGAAATTAGACATGACAATAAATGTCTTATTGAACCAGCTTCAAAGAAATGGTGTGTTGATGAGACTGTGTGTTTATTGAACAAATAAGAACAATTTCATTATTAAAATCAGCATCTAGCAGTACCTGATAGCAGTGCTATCAGGTGCTATCAATCAGGCTCTCCTTTGTCCTAAATTAATAATTATACAATTGAAATGCATTAGATGTTCTGGAAAGCCACCATTAACAATAGAAGAACCCCAGCTTCTAGACTTGGTAACTTTTAGTTTGGTTGCTGGGTCCATACTCACTGTCTCAAAATTTACAAAAATTATTTAAGTAAGCCACAATTTTCTCATTTGTATGATAGTGATAATAATGTTACCCTATTCCACAAGAGTTATTGTGAGGATCAAAAAAAATCAAAATAAAGCACTAACAGTAGCTTGACCATGGTCATTTACCCAGTAATGTAAGTCACTGTCATGTTTGATGCGGTTCTTAAATGAGCTATAGTCTGCTTTGAAGGTGGTGTTCTTCCTGGAAGGTTTTCATTTTCTATTTGGACAGGATTGTTATTCTGAGTATGTGTCTGACCCCAAAAGAATGAAATATTAAAATGTATTCTTATTTTAAAATGTCAGTTTCATAATTTCTTGGCCAATTGGACCTTCCACAGTGAGGCACTCTCTCTGACCTTTTTTGGTAGCACCAATTGTTTTAAAAATATCTATATAATTTTAAAAAGCTTTTGTGCTACTTTTCAGCAATCTTATGAATTTGAAATCATGTACTATAAAAGTATTTGGTTGTACGTGCTGTTGTAATGAAAGTAAGCAATTGGGCATTCTGCCTCCACAGATCCAGCAAGGGTCCAAAATGACTTTTAAATAGAACATGAGAAGCTTATTACAGAAGGCAGAGAGGGAAAAAAAAAAGACCTCACCATTGCTTTCAGCACTGAATGATGCATGCTTCAAATTAAAAGGTAATGCGGCAGTCTCGTGTGTCGTGTATTTGCAAACCTGCTCCCGCTGACGGATACCTTCCACATGTGTTCCCTGGGTGGATGGTTAATCACCCCACATCTGTTTAGCTTGTACCTGCTGAGATTTGACAATCCTGGGACAAGGACACCTTAAACTGCAGTACCAACTATCCCTACTCATATTTTCTTGCTGCCCTTGAAGTTTCCTTGTTGAGCTTTTCGAAGATTACACTTGTTGTCACAATAAGACTACTAGAAAATAAATACTTTTCTTAAAGATAGGACACTAATCAAGCTAATTTACATAATCAACTCCTTTTCACACAATGTTGGTGGGATTGTAGGAGTCAACTACCTTTTGCCCATTGTTGGTGGGGTTTTCTGGAGATGGAGCAAATACTTAGCTCTTAACAAACACATACTTCACCACACCCCACTGACAGAAGCTGAATTTAACATTAGTTTTTCATGGATTTATCCCATTTGAATGAGATTGGGATATAACAAGAATGAACTGTAAGAGTTCTGGCAAAATACCTGCTTTGTATAAGATGAAAACATGCCTATTCTGTAACCAACTCTCTGATGAAGGAGTAATGTAGGTACAGTGATTAAGGAGAGGAATAGATCTAGAAGACACCATGTCAGATCCGTCAATATTCCTACTTGGTTTGGGTGGCGAGTCTTTCAAATCTTTGAATCTTTGTTTTGCCCTATATATTGTAAAGTTCACAATGGTAGTTCAGTTAGTATTATATGGATAAATTGCTCTTCAAAATATTAACTTAATAACAATTGTAGAGTCTCTCTAAAATCAGGAAAAATGTTATGATCTTCTCATATAGCTGAAGGTGAGGGTGGAGTTATGAATGCTGATAATATATTCTTAAACCAGAATGGAATTTTTTTGTCACAAGGTCTCTTTTTCATTCTAACTTCTACTCAAGGATCTACTAAGAAACTTTTTTGTCAGTCTCCATCATGTGCACACACACACACACTCCCACATATCGCCCTTTGAATCATCACAAACACTTTTTATTATTACTGTAGATTAAGCCAATGTAGGATTCATTCATTCAATCCTTCATTCAAAGTAATGTGAGTGCCCATCGTGTTTAGAAACATTGCCTTGATCAGCAGTTCTCTAAGTGTAGTGTGTTGTAAGCTGTATGTTTCAGACCATTTCAGGAGTGCATGAGATGAGAACACTGAGAATGACATGAACTTTATTATAACACTAATACTCAGAACTCACTGTGTTGACATTTGCATTGCTGGTGTAAAAGCAATTGTAAGAGTAAAACTGGTCCTTAAATTTTCTAAAACCAAGGCAGGGACCTAAAACTGTATTAACCATTATATTATTCACTACCCCTTGCTCCCTGGGTTTTACTTTAAAATGTTGGAGATGAAGCAGTAAAAAAAAAAAAATAATTTTTGTTAAATCTTCATTGCGTTAGTGAACATCTTTTTAATATTCTGTGTGCACAGTGCTTGAAGTACACATAAATGTCTGTTTCATACTGAAGCATAATGGTTGTTATGAAGGGAAAAAAAAAAAATCCCAGTGGCCTTGTTTCAGATACAAGCTGAACTCATTAATTCTTTCAGGGAGGTCATTTGTATTAGGAGACTAATAGATGAACTCTGGTTATTCAGACTTGGATATTTTGCAGACATTTTTCTCAAAATAGATCAAGTGAGCTGTCACAAGGAAAACAGTTGACATTACTTGTTGTCAATGATGGTACGAGCTTTCAAGCAAAATTTGAACAATGGAAAAATTGTGTCCACAATGAGCTTGACAACTTCATAATAGTTACAGAGTTTTCTGTGGTGGATTGATGGTGAGATTAATTAATGTGGCTTTTGTATTAGATATAATGAAAATTGACAAAATTTGGATGATATAGCATAAACTCAATCAGACAAATGCCTTAAAATGCATGATATTTTAAATCATGGATAAAATTCATTCAAAATACAACAGGCTTTAATATAACATAGTTGAAAACTTTATAGAAATGGTTTTAGATTCCACTTTGCATCACATATTTAGAAACTATTTTACTTTGAGTTTGGGTGTATTTTCAAAAGTAAAAATATCCACAATTATCCAAAAGAATAAAATTCTCCTCTCTTTCCTAACTGTCTATCTGGATTTTCTTCATTTTGCTTGTAAACCAAAACAACTATCTTTGAACTTAGAAACAAAGACACAGAATCTAGCCGTCTTTTATTAAACCAGACATTAAAAGATGTAAAGGCAATACACTTTCCTATCAATAAATGTTTAAGTTAGAAAATATAGCCAGTTTTCAAAAAATATGTAAATTTGAAAACTGTATAGTTGGTTTTTATTTTTAAAATTGTTTTATTCTCAATTTTAACTTTAATATGGTGTAGATATATACCCCCATAAACAAAACTGCTTTGGTATACTTAATAATTTTAACAGGTAAAGAACTTGAGGAAAACAAAATTTTGAGAACTAGAGTTTTAGATGGGAGCAGCAGTGTCAGAACCACGGACTCCATCCCCACAGTTTAATAGAGGAGGTGGGAACAAGCAATGCAGCTACCTTTCATGTGATGTCGTGGAGGTCTGTAAGCAGGCTATGAGAATACAAGAGGCAGGGTTTCTAACTCTGGTCAGGAGAAAGGAAGGCTTCTTAAGGGAAGTATTATTATTCTATCAGAGCCTCAAAGTTTATCTGAATCTGAAGTTCAAGTACATGTTAGACTGATAAGGAGAGTGGGCATTCTTGTAGGAACAGTCTGTACAGAGGAAACCAATGGTAAGAGAACAAACCATGTTTCTAGGGCTGCAAGTTTGGGATTGCATGGGTGAACCATGGACCCACAGGTCTGGAGTGGGAGGCGAAAAGCGGCACAATTTTCACAGGGGTGTGACGGTGGGGGAATTTACAATGGAAGATTACTATTTTAGAAATTTTTGAAGGTAACTATTTCAGAAAGATAACTCTAGCAGAAGCAGGGGAGGTTCATGGGGGCATTGGGAAGAAGGCAGAGATAATTTAGGACTCCTACTATTGCAATGATCTGAGAGCACTAATAGGCAGCTGTACTAAGGCAATAACATCAGGGAGAAAATGGAAAAGTAAGGTCCAACGGTGTTAAGGAGGTTGTAGATTTATAGGACTTGGTAGCCAACTGAATGCAAAGGATGAAGGAGAATAAGAAAAATACAACTTTAAGTTTTTACTTAGGTGGTTTGGGAAGATAGTTGTGCCATTCACTTGAATGAGAGAATTAAAAAGAAAACAATTGGGAAGGGAGGGTGTTAATAGAATTTACTATAGCATTTTTGGAACTTTTAAAAAGGGCTGTGGACCCGTCAAGTACAGATAGCCAGTGGGCAGGGTGAATGTAAGCTTCTGTTAGGTAGAGAAAAGCATGAGAGGCTAAAATAGAGATCCAGGAGTCATCACTATATGGATGTCCAGGGAATCCATGAGTCTGACTGAGCACTCAGGCAGTGGGTAGAGATGAGAACATGGCGGCCTGAGGATATCTACATCAAAGAGATGAATAGGGAAGAGGAATTATATTGCAAGTGATATTGGCTGTTCTAATACCGCTGTCTTATTTAGGTGAAGATTAAGGGAAGATTCCAGTTGATGATCTGTTCAGAACTATGAAGAATTCAGTGATAAGTTTTGTCACTATTCTTATCATATTAGTGTTGTGGTAATTTGTATGCATTTTTTTCATGTGAGCAAGAACAAAGAGAAAGGAAGAGGAGAGCAAGCGGAGAGAACAGTACAGGAAGGAGGTAGAGTGGAGTGAGTGTGAATGTATATGGAAACTGTGAACACTTTCTGAGTACAAAATCTTCCCTTTTGAATATCTGGCAGCAGTTAGATAATATAAAAACATTTAGTACAGTTTAGATTCAAATGCATCTTTTGCCAACCATTTATGATCTATAAAGATTGTTTCTGAAAAACAGAAAAATCTTTACTGTTGCCTCCAAATGGTTTGGCGAAATGTTAGTCCAAGCTAAAAAATTAACCGGTAATTAACCATATGTGCTTGCATTTTATATTATTTTTAGAGGTACATATTAAGCTCACGTTATAGAGTTCTGGTTCCAAATTACTGAAGGTAAATGTAAACAATTGAGTCAAAACACAATTGTTAGCAACCTTTCCATTTTAGTTCTAACTCAGAAAAATCTCTGGGTCACCAGAAAATGCCCAGCCACATGCCTATGGGACACAGCTTGAGGATTTACTCCACCAGATTTGCATGGTCTGCCTCCTATCCATGTGCTGATGAAGGTCCAATGATTCAAATGAAGTCTTTCAAATACATAACATCTAGATAAAATTTATACCTCATATCTCATTGTTGTTTGTTTGGATTAACTTTATCAAAAAAATTGATCCAAATATTTTAACACTAACATTCTTAGAGTGTTATTTTCCCTCAGACATCTCCATTGCCTAAATGCCATTTTATTCAGTAAAGATATTTTTGCACATTATCCTTTTGTCTTCTGTTTCTTGGTCATTTATTCAGATGACTAAATATTCCTGAGCTCTCCACCTGTTGGAGTTATTAACCACTGTGTGCCTCTAATCCCAAATGGATCACCAACTACTCAACCAGCCGTGAGCCAAAGTGGAGACTGGGTGTGGCTCCAGCATCTGGAGAGCTCCCCAAAGTATGCTTAGTCGGAAGAGAGGGAAGAGAAGAGCATGAAAGAATGAAGATACAGAGATTTCCCCATGTCTCAAAGACTTATGAACAAGGATATAATTGAGGCAAAAGAAGTTCCATTAATGGGGGACAGAGTGGTTATCTGTAGATATAAACCTGACATCTAGTAAGCATCTGAGAAATATTTCATTACTATACTTATTTAGTATCAAGTTGGGTAGTCATAGCGAGAGGCTATTAATAAGTGTTTATTTTGCTATCAGGCTCTGGAGGTGCATATAGAGGTATTTTAGTTGCATTACAAGCATCTTCTGTAAGAGAAAGTTTATATTGTTTAGGAAAAAAAATATTTTTTTTGAGATAAAATTAAAGGATGAAGATGAAATAGGCAATTTAATTTTGAATTAGTAAAAGCAACTGTTGGTTAATGTATGGCTTCATTACATTTTTTCTTATGTGGGAAAATAAAAAGAAAATGTAACCACCTATTAAAGCACCTGGCCCCAGCATTTGTTGTCAATCAGACATTTACTTGAACCTTTCATATACCTTATTTAATTTAATATAAAATGTATAGTCTCTTATGCTTTACTTAATGTAACATATTAAGCTTGATTATAGATGTTTGTAAATCAAATTTTATTTTTTGCCAAGAATTTTTCAAAGGACAAAATTAACTGCACACACTTTTACACAATGTGGAGGGTGCTGGTCAATGGTCAGTTATTTTTATCCATGATGTGACTATTACTTCCATCTCTAATACAAGCAAAACTTTCATTCATAACAGGCAACCAACCTAATAGCAATGACACCGCTTCAAGCATTCACATGGCTTTTAACAGTAATTTACCCTTAAAAGGAAATAGTTCTTCTTGGAGATGACAGACTCAGGTCTGGGGCAGGAAATGTTCAGGATGAGTGTAAAAGTATCTTGTTGCGCAGACACTTAAGAATCCAGAGACTGCTGAGGTAAATGTCAGAAAAAGACTCAAGAGCCAACTTGAAAGGACTTTTGCTAGTGACCAATTGGCACATTTTGAAAATCAAGAAAGAATATTCACAGTTAAGCTGAAACACATTAAGTGTGTTAAAATTCCATGGATTTATGTATAATACAAGAAATTGGTAGCTTACAGAATACTTCAGGGGGCAGAGCACAACAACATTCTGAAAACTGTTAAATAAAAGAATCAAGCATTTTTTCTGCTTTTCCCTTTGCAAGCGTCAGGCTGTACCAAGTAGTGAAGAAGGAAATATTGTATCCTTTAGAAGGAATTCCAGTAGATAACTGATGATAACATTTATTATATAATCAGATACATGTTATAAGTGTGCATTGAAATTTTTCTTATTTTAAGTTGGTATACTGGTATAATTATACATTCTTTTAAGTGTCTTTTAATAATATATACTGATGAGTATGCAAGGCAAAATGATGAGATATCTGGGATTTGCTTCAAAACAGCAGATGGAGAGAGTAGGTGGGAACTTAGATGAAATAAGATTGCCATATGTTGTGATTATTGAAACTGGGTGATGGAGTCGTTATGTCTCTACATTTGTGTATATTGGAAATTTTTCCATTATTTAAATTTTTCAAGTCTTCCTATTCCATAGCATGTATTCATTTGAAATATAGGGGCATTTGCATTTTGCTCCAAAGGTGCTTATGTTAGAACAGAAAAGAATGATCATACTTTTGGTTGCCGATTTTGTGGGAGAAAGTAGACTAGAATATTCTGCTCAGAGTCAAGAAAGAGAGAAAACTTTGTTATAAAATCAGTGTAACCTGAGGTTAGCATCTCTAATGCCAGCCTCGTGGAGATCAGTGTGACTGAGTATTACCCCAAGTAGTCCTGCATGTGTCTTCTTTCAAAGCAAGAATCAAATAGTTTCTATCCCACATTATAGATGATGCTGATTTGCTTGATGCATAAATAGGGTATTCAAGGCATTGCCTGTGTCCATTTCCTGTACCTTGAATAATCGTGTTCCAGCACTTGCCTCTGCTACTGTCTATCTGCTGCAGCTGCAGATGTTTCATGTAGCTGACAAGTACTAAATGAGAGAGCAATTTTCCTCTTTTATTATTTATTCTTTTAAATGATAAGAAATGGAAATTTTAAATCTTGAAATGCGTTTTTGAATGTTTTCTCAAAACAGGCCACTAATCAAGCACGCAAACATGGATTCATTGATTTTGAATCAAATAAAAGTAATGAGGAATAAAAACAACAAATAATAAATGAAGCACTATTTTTGGCTAGAGATAGAAGTTGCTGCCCATTTCTTTTTTGCTGACCATCTGTAGCATGTTATTTGATCATTGCCTCTTGAGGGTTGATTTTGGTTCAATTAGTTCTTTTCTTCTTCTTTTGTCCTTGACAATGTGCCACCCTGGAAAAATCTTCCCGCTCGAGAAATGCTGATAAATTTACGTTATTATACAATTCTGACAACTTTCGACATCAAGAAAAGCAGCTATGCTAAAATGGTTAGCAGCTGAGACCACCTGGGAGGTCTCTTGGGGATACATGGATGTGCCATGATGTTTTCTGGCCACTCCCTTCATCAATAAGGAATCCTTCTGCAGACATACTATGGAAAAGTAAAATTAATGACAACTTGATCCCCAACTTCAATGCCTATCCCCAACCCTCCATAGATTTAAGTCTGAAGGGGTAAGGAGAACTAAACCCACCTAATATTTATTGTATTCCCCTCTGAATAATAGCAGCTAATTGTCGACTACTCCACTTTCCCTATGTGCACATGTAACTAAGTGCTTTATAAATATTAACACCTTTAATCTTCTAAAAGTCCATGAGGAAGATATTATTCATTATTGCGAGGCAGATATGTCATTTTAAGGATCTAGCGGTAAGTAAATAAGCTGCCCCAAAACCTATGAGCCAGGCGAGATAGAACCAGGATTTGAATTCTCCCTGCCATCCCTTACTTAAAAGCAGCCTCTTTGAGGACAAATAGTTTATTATTATTAGCTAAAAACAAGGTGTAGTTAGAGCCACAATCAATAACCAAATAATAATAATATTATAATAAAAACAACATAAATAATTTAAAACTTGATGCATCATTATTTACCTTCATCTCTACTTTAATACTTCCTTAAAATAAATGATACCATCTTCACGTAGCACATACAGGGGCATTGGTGTGGGAGCGAACAGTTGATTTCCAGGATGTATTGTGGGATATGACCTAATGACTCTCAGATTAATATACAGTGCTATAGATAGCCTATGTTTGAAACTCCATCTCAGGATTTTGCTTCTGAAATTCTTCCAAGATAGTACTGACCTTACTATAGTTCCATAACCAATATGCCAATGCGATTTGCTGGCATTGCACTGGCAGCATTGTGTTGTTAATGTTTTGTTTTCTTATATATAATAAAGTGTAATTAAGTAACTTGTAAAGGAATTTGCCTATAAAATGGCTGCAACTTAAAATATTCCATTGGGTAATCATAGAAATCGATTCTCTACTCTTAATTTAGTTTGCATGAAAGTTCAGTCTTGCTTGCTGAAAACGATGTGAATGTGCCCATATAGCTTACATTTTATATTTGTATGGAATTACTGCTGCTGCAGAGTATTTTAAAATAGTTTGGACGGAGCAGGTGGGGTGAATGGAGGACGACATGCATATTACTTCTCTAATATATTACACTAAAAGTATAAAGTAATTACAATGATATTACTGAATCTACCAAAACCATTAGTCATCAGGGCACATATTTATTAGAAGAATTTTCATCCCACATTTTAATAAAATGACCAAATAACTACGGTGCAATTGTGCCCTTTATCACCGATAGTGATAAACCACTTTACAATGATCTGTTTTGACAAAATAAGTTTTCCAAGAAAATCTGAGCGAATAATGGAACTTTAACCACTAATCTATCCTCAGTCATAGAAAGTGTGATAATGTTGGGATGGTTGCCACAAATCATTTAAATTCAGAAAAAAACACACAACTAACCCCACTTAGAATGTTCAGATGTTCCAATGCCATTCAGCAAAGTCCTAAGCGCGCAGTTCAAGACTAAAGCCTGACTCTTAGCTTTGACGCAGCTTGCTTTTCGCGACATCTGCTCCCTCAACCTTAAATTATAACCACTTTCTTCTTGCGGCGTTTGTATCACTGGTTCTTGGCTGCCAGGGCACTGTGGGTTGACCACAAGGGTAGAGCAGTGTTTTCCAAGTTGGGATGGCATTGTTTGTAAATGTTACCCTGCTCTCTGTGTTGTTTTTATTTCTTTGAAGGAATAGATTACCCAGAAAACTCTTCAATAGATTGCCAGAAAACTCTTCATAAGACATCACCACCTAAGACTCAATAGTTATGAATTACGAAGTTATCAGTTAAGATATCTGATTAGATCTCAAAAGAATCAACAACTGAAATTAGCTGATCTTTCCAGAACACATACGGGCAATTAAAAACAAACAAACAAAAAACACCAGAAACCATTCACAGAAAATATGATTGACTACTTTTGTTTCTTCCTTATAATACCAACCTGGGAATGAGAATGACAAAAATAACAACAACAACAACAACAACAACAACAAAACTGAAATAATTACCTATGGATGGAAACTGCTTTAATTTATCTAATTGTTTATTAGCAAATTAAAGAACAACTTTAAAAAACGAATATGGGGTTTGAGTTCACAATTCTCCACTATAGAGTTTGCAATTGAAACATCAATATGACTAAATTTTCTCTAATGGTACCTTGTATCTGCATTTTTGGTAACAAGCTTTTGGTTCCTTCTCTCACCCAGTCTCATCCCTAGTAACCTCACTTGACCTTCATTTCTTGCTCTGAAGTCATCTATAACTGTGGGATGCACCTCTGTACTAGGGGTGTGAGAGAAACCCATTGCTCAGCTCTTCCGGCGCAGTGCCCTGTCGGGAGAGCCCTGGCTTGCAGTCAGTACTAAGGAGCTTAACAGTCCTCCCCCACAACTTCCCTATCAGCCACATTCTCTAACGCCCCCACCCCCAACACCTTCTCTAGTCTGTCTCCTGTCTGCCTGCTCCTACCGCTGACATGTTGCAATTCAGAAAGAGCTTGTTTGTGATAGGACCTTGAAATCTGGAGTTATAAATTCCGCTCCAGGGCGGCTGCCCCATTCCCAAGCAATGCTTGTGGTGCCAAAAGGAGGCTCACCTGGTTGTGACCCATTCTCTTACCCCTGAGGAGTTCCCTGCTCCTCCTCTGCAAACACAGGACAATGGGCAAATGGGAGTTACCTGCTCTAACAGGGTGTTAGTTGGCCTCACTTTCCTACAGGGTGATGAGAAGGTCACCCTCTGCCCACCCACGCTGGGCATTCCTGTGATTGCAGGAAAAGCCCACCTTCAACATGACCTCCCTCTCCCCTGCCCTCCCATGACTTCAGCTACAGGGAGACTGGAGCCCATCTCAACAGTTTTAAAAAGTCCCCACTTGAAGCTACTGAGTTCACCAATTAGGACAGCAGGCAGCAGCACCTGCACTGCCTGGAGGGCCCCTCGTATGCCTCTTTATTCTGTACAGGCTCTGTCATTGTGTTTACACCATATTGCAGTTGGCAGTTGCTGGGCCTTCCCTACTAAGCTATGGGTCCCTTGGTATGGGAAGACACCGCTTCTGATTCATCATTGAATTCTAGGCCCCGAAGACCGTATAGAACGTAATATTTGTTAAATGACCAGGGTGAATGGTGTCAGAATC
>JAKGGE010002070.1:0-12005 GCA_023748175.1 Hoolock leuconedys
TTCCCTATCAGCCACATTCTCTAACGCCCCCACCCCCAACACCTTCTCTAGTCTGTCTCCTGTCTGCCTGCTCCTACCGCTGACATGTTGCAATTCAGAAAGAGCTTGTTTGTGATAGGACCTTGAAATCTGGAGTTATAAATTCCGCTCCAGGGCGGCTGCCCCATTCCCAAGCAATGCTTGTGGTGCCAAAAGGAGGCTCACCTGGTTGTGACCCATTCTCTTACCCCTGAGGAGTTCCCTGCTCCTCCTCTGCAAACACAGGACAATGGGCAAATGGGAGTTACCTGCTCTAACAGGGTGTTAGTTGGCCTCACTTTCCTACAGGGTGATGAGAAGGTCACCCTCTGCCCACCCACGCTGGGCATTCCTGTGATTGCAGGAAAAGCCCACCTTCAACATGACCTCCCTCTCCCCTGCCCTCCCATGACTTCAGCTACAGGGAGACTGGAGCCCATCTCAACAGTTTTAAAAAGTCCCCACTTGAAGCTACTGAGTTCACCAATTAGGACAGCAGGCAGCAGCACCTGCACTGCCTGGAGGGCCCCTCGTATGCCTCTTTATTCTGTACAGGCTCTGTCATTGTGTTTACACCATATTGCAGTTGGCAGTTGCTGGGCCTTCCCTACTAAGCTATGGGTCCCTTGGTATGGGAAGACACCGCTTCTGATTCATCATTGAATTCTAGGCCCCGAAGACCGTATAGAACGTAATATTTGTTAAATGACCAGGGTGAATGGTGTCAGAATCCCTAACAGCACATATTTCTTCAGGGTATCTATGTGCAGCTGCACTCTTGCTAAGCAGTAGGTACACAAAAGATTAATTGGACACCATTCCCACTCTCAGGGCTTATGCTGAGTCGGGAGACCCACTGAAGCTTCACTTCCCTAGAGGTCAGAGGAAGAGCTGGTCTGGGGGACCCCAGGAAGCTGCTTTGACAACCAGTCTGGGTCTTGGGAAAGTTTGCCCAGAGGAACTTGTGCACAGATGCCAGAGACTCAGATACCCATTCACCGTTGGTCTTGGCATTCCAGAGTGGAGCTGATAACCCGCCAACTGCCAACAGCATGTGGAGGCTTTTCCCTATGACTTGTATCCTCCTCTCAACAATGGGAATAAAAGTAATTTCTAGTATCCTCGCTTGAATGGGATTTTCAGCCCCTTAGCTCTGGGAACAAAAGCAAGTAAAATGGACTTCACTGGGCTCCCCAGCTGAGCTGTGCTTGTTAGCTGGCCCCAAGGCTCATTTGGTTTGAGCTGCCTGTGATTTGAGGCCACAGCTGCCTGCGTGCATCCTCAGGAGGAAGGAATGAGGAGGTGAGGCGTCTGCCTGGAGTCTTCAGTTCATCCCAACACACATAATTGAATGCCTCATCTGTGCCAAGATGCTGGGACAGTGGCCAGAGAAATTAACATCATGGGTGTAGCCCTCCTTCAGACAGGGACTGGGATATTCCTGAGAACCCAGGGTGCCAGCGACAGCCAGCGATCTCTTTGGGGACCGAGTCAGCCCACGTGATATGAGCTGCTGCATCCCACTGCCACTGTCTCGCTGGAGCCGGACCTTACTGTGTGGGCGGGGCCCAGCAGTGCATGTGTGGGCAGTGGCGCAGTAACCATGTGGGTGGCGTTTTCTGTGTGGCTCTTTGCAGTCAGTGCTTTTGGTTTTTCATGTGAAGCACCATTAGTGGCAGAGAGTGAATTCACACTCTGCCAAGGCATGGGTTTTAGATCACTGCACACAGAAACTTTCTCTTTGAAGCCCTTGCTGTTTTGGTCTGGCACATTTAGCCGGGCGCGGGCGGCTCATGCCTGTAATCCCAGCACCTTTGGGAGGCCGAGGCAGGTGGGATCACAAGGTCAGGAGATAGACCATCCTGGCTAACACAGTGAAACCCCGTCTCTACTAAAAATACAAAAATTACCAGGGCATAGTGGCAGGCGCCTGTAGTCCCAGCTACCGTGAGGTTGGAGGCAGGACAATGGCGCGGAACTCCAGGAGTATGGAGCTTGCAGTGAGCCGATTGCCACCGCACTCCCCAGCCTGGGTAATGCTGAGCGGCATTCCATCTCAAAAAAAAAAAAAAAAGTACATTTAAATTTTCTATTTTCTACCATAATCCCAAGGTTTGCTTTTATTGAAAATGCAGTTAACATTTTCTATATCTGAATAAAATGGACACTCCAGGAAGATAAGCCTATCTTTCCTGGGACTTCTTGCAACCTCTCTGCTCACAGCATAAATTCTAGTTTGAGAAGTTTGCCTTTGGGACATCAGGGCCCAGATGTACCACATTCAGGGTGCCACCTCAAAGTGGGATAACACACTTGGTAATGGGCTCCATGCCCTTGACCTGGAAAACACTCTTCTGGATTTGGCTCATGTTCTGTCCCACATTCCTTCCGTCTGACCCCACAGGACCATCCTCTCCACCTCTGGCTTATTCCTGTCCCAGCAGGGTTTGGAGATCGGTGCCAGTGACCATATCAGGATGTCTGGGGCAATGGCCATCAATCTTTTGGAGTCTCCCCTTCACAGAGAATGAGTGGGCAGAAGCAGTGAGCATGGGATCCTGAGGGGAGCCACAACAACCTCACACGCCAGGTGCGGTGGCTCACGCTTGTAATCCCAGCACTTTGGGAGGCCCGCAGTGGCAGATCACCTGAGGTCAGGAGTTGGAGACCAGCCTGGCCATCATGGTGAAACCCTGTCTCTACCCAAAAATACAAAAATGAGACATGGCAGCACATGCCTGCAATCCCAGCTACTCTGGGGAGGCTGAGGCAGGAGAATCGCTTGAACCCAGGAGGCGGAGGTTGAAGTGAGCCGAGATTGCACCACCGCACTCCAGCCTGGCGACAGAATGAGACCTGCCTCAAAAAAAAAAAAAAAAACAAAACAACTAACAGCTAATGCAGATACTCTGAACTAATTGTTCTCTAAAGGGTCCTGGTTCAGGATTGTTCTCACAACTACCTGGTAGCTTTGCAATCAATAATACCCCCATTTAGTATTCCTGACACAATTAAGCTTTATCTGTACTGAGGAAATGGAGTCAAGACTACATTTCATCTGGTAATGGAGAAGTTCTCATGATCCCAAGTCCATAGGTTTATTATGGATTCACTGTATTAGTGTTTCTTTTGCTTTAAAGAGGTGATGCCTTCATTTTTTCACTCACACATTAATGCATTTTTCTTATTCATTCAACAAGTCTTTATAGAGAACCTACTATGCTTCAGGCACTATGAAGTCCTGGAGGCAGTGGTAGCAAGAATGGTGGCATGGTTCGGGCCCCTTAGAATCTCTAAAAAGGGGAGAGATGAAATTAAACAAATGGTCTCCATGGAAGCAAACAAAGCAAGTTCAGATGGGCAAGCCCAGGGCTTTCTCCTGACTGCCCTGGACAGTTCTGCCAACAGCCCAAGAACACAGTTAGTAGGTCCTGACTCAAGTCAATGGATAGCAATAGATTGCTCCATGATTCCTCATATGGAAAGTAAAACAAACATAAAATGAAATTCACCCAAGTCCTTCCACCTGCTGGACTGCCCTAGAGAAAATGTAACTGAAACCTTAAGTGCAAACACACTTAAGAGTAAGGAAAATTCATTATTTCCATTTAGTCCCTCACATTAGGCTGTAGTTATGCTACGATTCTCCATTTCAAAGATACAGAACCTGAGTAGGACCTTGTAGGTGAAGCTCACCTGGCCAGGATGGGAGTAAGATGGAGTTTAATGAATAGGTGGGAGGAGGAAGCCTTTGGGCATGACCTCTTTGAGACAGGGTCTCACTTTGTCACCTAGGCTGGAGTGCAGTGGCATGATCTTGGCTCTTGGTTTACTGCAACCTCCTTCTGGTTCAAGGGATCCTCCACCTCAGCCTCTCAAGTAGCTGGGACTACAGGCGTGCATGCCACCACACCCAGCTAATTTGTGCTAGATTACAGGCATGGTTTCACCATGCCTGCGTCTTGATTTTACTGACCAGTGCTGGGCTGGAGGCTCCAGTGACTCTCCAGACAGATCCCATGGTTCTGGAGACTCTGCCACTGCCCCTTATCTTTTCTCCCCATGGGCGCCGTGGATTTTGATGGCTCTAGATTGCTAAAAACTCTGGACTCTGGGAACTCAGCTAAGGAATTGCCTGCAGAGCTGATGGGACAATGGAAATGTGGGCAACATGTCGAACAACCCACAGACCTGCCTCCCTCCGCTAGACTGACCAATGACCCCTAAGTGAATGCATTGTTCCTTTTTTTTTTTTTTTTTTTGAGGTAGAGTCTCGGCTGTGTCACCCAGGCGAATGCAGTGGCGCAATCTCGGCTCACTGCAGCCTCACAGCCTGAGTTCAAGGTGGATTCTCCACCTCAGCCTCCTGAGTAGCTGGGATTGCAGGAGCAGCCACTGGGCCAGCCAGGCCCTGCTTTTTTTACGTGTTTTCCAGTAGAGACAGGGTTTAAGTTGTCCAGGCTGGTCTCGAACTCCTGACCTCAAATGATCCTCCGCTCAGCCTCCCCAAGTGCTGGGATTACAGGGTAACCACATATGCCTGGCCTAATGGTTTCTTCCTAAGAAACTGGCATGGCCTTGGCAACTGACAATCGTGACAAAGGATCGTCACTTCCACCCTTCGCCTTTGGGTATCTTCATCTGAGCCTTTGCACTGCCCTTAAGGAAAATTCCACTGAATTTGGAATGAGTGAGGTTGTACAGCTAATCATGTTTGGAGTCACCTTCCTATGACATTAAGGCCTCCAGGAGAGTCACTGAAAAGTCTGTGAGGTCTGCTAATAATTCTAATGAGTGAGGAATGTGTTTATTCTTCCAAGGGGCAAGATCCCCCCCCTCCAAAATGACGCTGCCACATTGTGTAACCAGGAACATTGGTTGCATGTTTCTGATGTAAACAGATGGCCAGGGTGGACCTGCCAGGATCCCAGACTCCTTTTCCCAGAGGTGTTTCTTATGTGAATGGTTGTGCCCAGTGAAGCAATTTCCTGCCTTGTAAGCTGCTGCCCGCCAAAACCACATCTCCTATCTATCGTTACACTAATTCTGGGTCATAAACAATTTCAGAAACCAATCAGAGCCTGATTAGGCAGACCTTGAGGTTTGCAAAATTACCTCCACCTGCCGATGTATCACACTTTGCAAGCTAGTGGCTTTGCAGCTTCTGAACATAAACATCACATTGCTTTTAATTTCCATGCCCCACCTCTGCTCATCTGAGATGTGGGGCTACATATTGACTTTCAGGCCCTGGTTCACTCTGCTGGGGCACCAGCCGACCAGTGACCCATTACCCTTGACCCACACCCTGCAGCCTGGAGAACACATTTCACCTGTCAGATCATGATTTACAGAGCCAGCAGGTTCAGGCAGGGGGTCTCAGGCGTGCAGAGCTGGGTTGGGGAATCAATGAGGACAGAGGATTTGGACTGAAACACTACAAATTCATTGATTTGGTTGGAAATTTCACTTTGCATTGTGGTCTTTAGCCTGGAATGCCTCCTCCTGTCCTCTGCTCCCCCATTCACCTGGTGAACTGTAACTCATTCTTCATGACACAGTTTACGTCATCTACCAAGGAAACTTCTCCTGATTGCCATCCAAGCAGAATTTCTCCCTATTGTCCCTGTCAGTATTCTTTCTAACACCTACCTCTGTAATTGAAATCACTTGCTAAGTTGTCTGTCTCCCCAGGCAGGCTGGTAACTGCTCAGGGCATTTTAAGTCCCCACCACCCACTACCATGCCTGACTCAAAGTCAGTGTGCAGAGGTTTTGTTGAATGAGCACTCACTCAAAGTGCAGTGTCTCCCACTACACTGCGTGTTTTGCATATTGAAAATGTACAAAGAATATAGTCAAGAAAGGAATGAAGAGAACCTGGAGTTGGCTGGTAGGCATAACATAGGTCTTGTCCTTAAGTTTGCAATCTGGGTATAGCTCCTGGCCGGGCCATTAAGGTATTTGCAGGTGGTATCTGAGGAATTGAACCATGGGTAGGCATGGTCAGTTTTCCCTTGCAGATGCCAACTCAAGCTGAACTGAGTTTGGGAATGACCTGTTTTTTCTTTAGCTCTCTCCCAATTGTTTTACTTTCACTTTTTAGTTGGTACTCGGCTCAAGACATCACTTCAACTATCCATAGCAATACACTAGCCATAAAACACCACCAGGACTGCCATTTTCATCCTCTTCTTTCCTCCATATCCCCAGCCGATGAAGTAATACCAATGACTTGCTTGAGTCTTTTGAATCTTGGGAGGCCCCAGAGAGTGGTAGTGGTGATGGTGGTTGTGGGAGGTGTGTATTGAGGTCATTTTCCAATAGAAAACTAGTAAAACTCCATGATACACATACACACATTCACTTATTCAAGAATATCTACCAAGTGCCAATGTGTGTCAGGTACATAGATGCTGGGGACAAACCCGATGAACAAAACACCACACATCCCTGCTCTCACAAAGCCTATATTATTCTGGTGGGAGGAAGGCAGTGACAGTAGGGGAAGGGGCCCACTGTGCTATCTCATGTTGTATTCCTGAATTGGATGCTAATGATGAACATTTATTGAGCCCCTTTCTTGTCTTCGCAGGCAAGGGGGCTTTATGCATCTTCTGTCTCATTTAATCCCCAGACAGCCATTTTCAGGTAAGGAAACATTCAGAGAGGTTAAGTTGCCTTCCAAATATCTCACAGCTAGTAAGTGGTAGAGTCAGGTTGAAATCAGATTTGAATTCTCCTTACTCTGAGCTCTCTTAACACAACTCTAAGGCAGCGGTAAATATTTACTAGGCAGAACAAATGAGGTAGATAAATGGTTAACCCTAACAAGCACTACGGTGGCAAACTATTGTTTTATGCCATAGTACAAACATGAGCAACACTTGCTTAAAGTTTTCATTGACTTAGTGATTTGAGTGCCCCAAAGTGTGGTTATAAAGTAGATTTTGTAATGATTTAAAGAGCAATTGTCTTTCTTTGTTACTATCCGTGTTTCCGCGGACAAGACAACCTATTTTATGAAAATAATGATGAATTATAATGGAAAAGTTGTACAAAAGAAAGAAAGTGTCACCTTCACGTTCTCTTTTTCTGGCTTTGAATGTGTTGGTTTGTGATAAAGTCTGTATTAGGCTGAATGAATGACCCCCAAAGATAGCAAAGGTCCTAACCCTCCATCCTGCTTGTCCGCAGTAAAAGGAAAAAAAAGGGTCTTTGCCGATGTGATTAAGGAAGATTATCTAAGCAACACAGTGGGCTGTGAATACAATCACATGTAATATAAGAGGAGGAAGAGGAGACTTGACTGAGAAGAGAAAGGCGGTCATGACCACGGAGGCAGAGATAGAATTGATGTGGCCACAAGCCAAGAACTGCTGACAGCCAATAGAGGCTGGAAGGAAGATCAAGATGAATTCTCCTAAATTTGAGCTTCTGGGTGGTGACAGCCTGTTGACAGCATGATTTTGGTCCAGTGACCCTGATTTTTGGACTTCGGCCTGGGGGAGCTGTGGGAGAGAATAAATTTCTGTTGACTTAAAAGCCACCACATTTTTGGTAATTTGTTACAGCAGCAAGGGGGGGGGGAACTGAAGGTATTAAGAATCTCCCTGGGGAGGGGAAGCGGTAGAGCAGTGCTTCAACCGGAGCAGTGCAGGTGGATTCAAGAAATATTCACTCCAGTTATCTTTTTTTTGGTCCAGGATGCCCAAAGAAATCCCTATGCCCAGAGCTTAAGGCACCATGCAAATATGAATCCACCCCTCCTTCCCCATCCTCCTCTTTCACCTTTCTGCTTTGTTCTTCTTTTTTAGTATGTATCAACACTCTGGTATATTTTGTTTTATTTGGAAAGGTATATATTTAATATATTATTGTTTAGTTTTTGTTGGCTCCCTCCCAGTTGAATGTAAACCCATAGGGAAGTGACCTTTTATAAACTGCTTTTCTTCCCACACCTAGAGAAATTATGTAGCATATAGTAGCCTCAATAAACACTTGGGCCGGCCCAGCTAATGTGGTTTGGCTCTGGGTCCCCCACCAGAAATCTCATGTCAAATTGTAATCCAGTGTTGGGAGGTGGGGCCTGGTGGGAGGTGAAGTTGGATCATGGGGGTGGTTTCTAATGGTTTGCAGCACCATCCCCCAGTGCTGTCTCCTGCTAGAGTTCTCATGAGATCTGGTCACTTGAAGTGTGTAGCACCCAGTAGCTTGAGAAACAGAATGGTACTGGTACCAAGAAAGGATATAGACCAGTAAGACAGAACAGAGCCCTCAGAAATAATGCCACACATACAACTATCTGATCTTGTGGAAATACAAGCAAAAGGAAAACAAAATGAGGAAAGGATTCCTATTCAACAAATGGTGCTGGGGAAAACTGGCTAGCCATATGTAGAAAGCTGAAACTGGATCCCTTCCTTACACCTTATGCAAAAATTAATTCAAGGGTAGTTAAAGACTTAAGTGTTAGACCTAAAACCATTAAAATCCTACAAGAAAACCTAGGCAATACCATTCAGGACATAGGCATGGGCAAGGACTTCATGTCTAAAACACCAAGCAATGGCAACAAAAGCCAAAAATTGACAAATGGGATCTGCTTAAACTAGGCTTCTGCACATAAAGAAACTACCATCAGAGTGAACAGGCTACAGAATGGGAGAAAATTGCACCCCGTCTACTCATCCTGACAAAGGCCTAATATCCAGATCTACAATGAACTCAAACAAATTCACGAGAAAACAACCCCATCAACAAGTGGGTGAAGGATATGAACAAGGGCACTTCTCAAAGAAGACATTTATGCAGCCAACAGACTGCATAAATGCTCATCATCACTGGCCATCAGAGAAGTAAAATCAAAACCACAATCCAGATGCCATCTCGCACACCAGTTAGGAAATGGCAATCATTAAAAGTCAGGAAGAACAGGTGCTGGAGAGGATGTGGAGAAATGGGAACGCACTTTTACACTGTTGGTTTCCTAAAACTAGTTCAACCATTGTGGAAGTCAGTGTGGCGATTCCTCAGGATCTAGAGGCAAAGCTCACATTTGACCCACTTCATCCCATTACTGGTATATGCCCAAAAGATTATAAATCATGCTGCTATAAGACACATGCATGTGACATTGTGGCACTATTCCGCATCAAGACTTGGAACCAGACTGATATTATGTATTAGACTGGATTAAGAAAATGTGGCATACTTTCACCATGGAATACCCCAGCGCAGCCATAAAAATGATGGGTTCATCGCTGGCAGGGACATGGATGGAAGCTGGAAACCATCATTCTCAACTTATTCTCATGGACAAAAACTCAAACACCACATGTTCTCCCACTCATAGGTGGGAATTGAATAATAAGAACACTTGGACACAGGAGAACGCGCTCACACACTGGGGCCTGTTGTGAGGTGTGGGGGGAGGGAGGGATAGCATTAGGAGATATACAATGTAAATAGCTGAGGATTAACGGTGCAGCACCAACATGGCATGTGTATACATATGTAATAACAAACCACCGCGTTATTACACATGTACCCTAGAACTTAAAGTATAATAAAAAATATGTATAAAAAATAAAATAAAACAAAACTACCATTCAAAAAAAAAAAAAAGGGAAGTGTGTGGCACCTCCCCCTTCTCTCATGCCCTCCCTGCCTGCCGTAGCCAGGGCAGTGCTTGCTTCAGCTTTGCCTTCCACCATCATAGTAAATTTCCTGGGGCCTCCCAGAGCAGAGCCTGGCTAGCAGCCCACATAACCGTGAGCTGATTAAACCTCTTTTTTCTTTATAAATTATCAGTCTCGGGTATGTCTTTATAGCAGTGTGAGAATGGACTAATACATCAACCAAGTGAATGTCATGTTACTGAAGAGCTGTATCGTATTAGGGATATGATAATATCACATTACAACATAACATACTATAAAGATGCTTCCCTAGGTACCACTTTAAAAAAAAAAGAATAACCAAGACCTACAGCCTATGTTTGGCCAATAACATTGTTTTTTTCATTTCCTACAGCAGCAGTGTTTATTTTATTTTTTTAAATTATTTTTTTCTGAGACGGGGTCGCTCTGTTACCCAGGCTGGAGACAGTGGTGCAATCTTGGCTCACTGCAGCTTGACCTCCTCAAGCAATCCTCTCACCTTGGCTCTGCAGGTGGCTGGGACCACGGGTGCCGCCACCATACCTGGATTTTCTTGGTGCAGTGGAGACAAAGAGTCTTGCTGTGTTGCCAGGCTGGTCACAAACTCAGGGTTCAAGAGATCACTTGCCTTGGCCTCCCAAAGTGCTGGGATTATGGGTGTGAGCTACCACACCTGGCCAGCAACATAATTTCTATTTCCTACTTCGTTTAGGGGCCCCAAATCTTGCGATTATTGCAGGATCCCACTCTTTCTCATTCTACATCTAAACCATCAGAAAATCCTGGGTATCTTCAAATCCTCTCTACCTAAAATACACAATCCAGATCACCTCTCATCACCCATGCTTGAATTATGGCAGCAACTTCCTGATGTCTCTTTGCTGTCACTGTGGCACTCCCTTCCCAAAGCTGCTTGACCAGAGGGATCTTTAAAACAAGTCGTATCTTGTCCTTGCTGTATTCAAAATTCTCTGCTGACTCCCAGCTCACTGAGTAAAACAAGTTCTTACAGCAGTTGGCAGAGATCCTTGCCGAATGGTCCTGCAAGGCCCTTTTGTCGTGCCCTGCACCTGTACCTCTGTGAACCAGAACTTTTCCCTCTCTCTCTCTAGCTGCTCACTGCTGTGTTTCTGTTCCTGCCCCAAGGGCCTTAGCACTTATGACACCTCTGCCTGGAATGCTCTCCCTCTAGATGTCCACATGGCTCACTCAGCAGCCTTGGGGCTCTCAGACGTCACGTTCTCGAGTGGCCACTCTCTTCTTCCTTGTCCATACTGTTTAAAATGGCTACCAGGCTGGGCACAGTGGCTCCACGCCTGTAATCCCAGCACATAGGGGAGGCCAAGGTGGGCAGATCACCTGAGGTCAGGAGTTCCAGACCAGCCAACATGGCAAAACCCTGTCTCTACTAAAAAATACAAAATTAGCCAGGCATGGTGGCGTGTGCCTGTAGTTCCAGCTACTCAGGAAGCCGAGCAAGGATAATTGCTTGAACCTGGGAGGTGGAGGTTGCAGGTGGGCGTGTGTCACTGTGCCAGCCTGGGCAGGGTGAGACTCTGTCTCAAAAAAATTAAAAAATAAATAAATAAAAATCAATGGCTACCCACTGGTATCTCCTTTACCTGCTATAATTTTTTATAGATTTTTTTTTTCTTGAATGGAGTTGCCTCAAGCTGTCCTTCCTCCTCAGCTTCCCAAAGCTCTGGGATTACAGGCATGAGCCACTGCGCCTGGCTTCCCTTGACTGAATCTTGTCTCAACTGACCTAGAGTTTCCAAGCGTTTTCCAAAGTCTTTTGGGGGTTGCAGGGGTGGGTGGGTCGCTTTTAATTTTTGTGTTGAGAACTCTGGATGCTATTAGGGATTTTGGACTGTGGGCTGTCTTGGAATCATGGAATTTTTATTGAGGATTGATTTGGTGGTTATTTGAGTGTCTCCTGTGTACCAGGCATGGCTGTGAGTGCCGGGGGTGGGGGTTACAGCCAGCCAGCAAACCCGGGCCGCCTGTGCAAAGGTCGGAGGCGGGACTGGAAATCGTGACTTGGAAGCAGCAGCAGCCAGGAGGTGCCACTGTGGGGTTGGAGCAGAATGTGTTTCAGGCGAGGTGGAGTTAGGAGATAAGGGTGGAGCCGATCCTGGTACCCCCAGACCCTGGAGTCCATGTCAGCCCTGTGATGTGGGGGTTTCTGAGCCCAGTGGAGCTCTGCAGCCTATGGTCTGGGGCTGACCAAGCAAGCGTTACGGTTTTTTTGTTTTTTTTGAGGCCCAGTCGCTCTGTCCTGGGCGCAGGTGCAGTGGCACAGTCGGTTTTGCAAGCTCCAGCCTCC
>JAKGGE010001337.1:0-10924 GCA_023748175.1 Hoolock leuconedys
CCTCCTCAGCTTCCCAAAGCTCTGGGATTACAGGCATGAGCCACTGCGCCTGGCTTCCCTTGACTGAATCTTGTCTCAACTGACCTAGAGTTTCCAAGCGTTTTCCAAAGTCTTTTGGGGGTTGCAGGGGGGTGGGTGGGTCGCTTTTAATTTTTGTGTTGAGAACTCTGGATGCTATTAGGGATTTTGGACTGTGGGCTGTCTTGGAATCATGGAATTTTTATTGAGGATTGATTTGGTGGTTATTTGAGTGTCTCCTGTGTACCAGGCATGGCTGTGAGTGCCGGGGGTGGGGGTTACAGCCAGCCAGCAAACCCGGGCCGCCTGTGCAAAGGTCGGAGGCGGGACTGGAAATCGTGACTTGGAAGCAGCAGCAGCCAGGAGGTGCCACTGTGGGGTTGGAGCAGAATGTGTTTCAGGCGAGGTGGAGTTAGGAGATAAGGGTGGAGCCGATCCTGGTACCCCCAGACCCTGGAGTCCATGTCAGCCCTGTGATGTGGGGGTTTCTGAGCCCAGTGGAGCTCTGCAGCCTATGGTCTGGGGCTGACCAAGCAAGCGTTACGGTTTTTTTGTTTTTTTTGAGGCCCAGTCGCTCTGTCCTGGGCGCAGGTGCAGTGGCACAGTCGGTTTTGCAAGCTCCAGCCTCCCGGGTTCATGCCATTTGTCCCTCAGCCTCCCGGGTAGCTGGGACTACAGGCGCCCGCCACGCTCCGGCTAATTTTTTTGTATTTTTTAGTAGAGAGCCGGGTTTTCACCGTGTTAGCCGGATGGTCTCAGTCTCCTGACTCGTGATCCACCCGCCCTACAAGCCTCCCAAGTGCTGGGATTACTGGCGTAAGCTGCAGCCTTGACTGTTTGTTTTGAGGCACGGTCTTGCTCTGTCGTCCAGGCTGGAGTGCGCAGTATTGCAGTCACAGCTCACTGCAGCCTCAAACTCCTGACTCAAAGGGATCCACCTGTAGACCCCAAGTTCTTGAGGGATTACATGAATTGCATCGCTTGTGTGGTTTTTCTTTGCCAGAAAAGTCCCCATCCAAGGGGCTCCCCCCCACCAGCCTGCTTCCCGGGTGCCAGGTGGCTGCCATGCGCGCCTTCCACCTCCCCAAGCGTAGCCTGTAGGTGCCCTTGCCTGGTGGCTGCTGTGGCGCTGTCCCCATGTCTCCCCCAAGCGCCTGTTTCCGGGTGCCTGGTGGCTGCTGTGCTTGAGCTTACCTCCCACCACCCTTTTAGGGCTGCCCTATTCCCCGCTGGGTGGCTTGGCCCTTGGTTCAGTGGGAGGCACAGCTGTGACAGCTAATCCATCTCCACAATTAATGCCATTTGCTCCGGCTAGGCCGATTAGCTCTGGGGGGGCTGCTGCAGCCCCACTCTCATCCTGGCCCCAGTTAGGGGACATTAAGGCTGACTTAGGGGAGGCTGAGGCATCACCCTTGAGCTTCTGTATTTTCATTTTTTCTGACTCCTCTCTGCTGCTTAGGGGTGGGGATGTGGATAAAATCAAGTTTCTTGACTCTCCGTTTCTGAAGGAAGCCATTCACATCCCAAAGACTGTGGGCCTTGCTGGCTTACAGCTAACACCTTGAACACTGGGGTTGGGGGTGGGCGGCAGCTTTTCTCGGTCATTCATCTGCTGTGTGACTTTGGGCAAGTGTGTTCACTTCTCTGAGCCTCAGTTTACTAATCTGTCATCACAGTTTTTTGGTTTTTTTTGAGACAGGGTCTCACTCCGTCGCCCAGGCTGGAGTGCGGTGGCACAATCTCAGCTCACTGCAGCCTCCGCCTCCAGGGTTCAAGCCATTCTCTCACCTCAGCCTCCCTGCGGCCAGCTGGGTGCAGGCTACCACTGCCTTGGGGCTAATTTTGTATTTTTTTGGTAGAGACAGGGTTTCACCGTGTTGGCCAGGCTGGTCTTCAACCCCTGAGCTCAAGTGATCCACCCACCTTGGCCTCCCAAAGTGCTGGGATTATAGGCATGAACCAATGTGTCTGACCTAATTTTTTTTTTTTTTTTGGACAGAGTCTTGCTCTGTTGCCCTGGGATTCAGGTGGTGGTGCCATCGGCCGCCAACCTCGACCTCTCCTGAACTTAAGTGATCCCTCCTGCCTCAGGCCCTGGTAGCTGGGACTACAGGCAGGTACCAGCTTACCGGTTAATTTTAGTATTTTTTTTGGAGACTAGAAAAAATAATGGTTATTGTTTTTTTCATGGTGTCTTGCTATGTTACTCCAGGCTGGTCTTGAACTGTGAGCTCAAGTGATCCGCCGGCCTCAGCCTCCCACAGTGCTGGGATCACAGGCAAGAGCCACCACACCCGGCCCGTCTTTGCAATTGTCTCTGCTTCCTGGGTGATGTCAGGATGAAACAAAATAGGATTTTAAGGGCCCAGGACAGGCACGTGGGTGGGCCTGTGCTGGGAGAAACCAAGCAGGCCATGACTGGTAGGGCTCTTCTCGGAGATGCTGGCCAGCCTTGGCCCTGAGGACCACCCCTGCCCCGGCCCACAGGCCCCTTTCCAGCTGCCTGCCTGCCCTAGCCAGCTCCCAGGTGAAGAGACTCTCGGCCTCCAGGCGAGGCTTAGCACTTCATCCAACCCAGGCAGTCTTGAGACTCCAGACCTGCCCAAGGCCAAGGGGCGGAAGAGCCTCCAGCGCCTGGAGAACAGTGAGCAGGGGTTGGGAGGTGCCTCCTGGGGGCTCCTGGGCCTTGTAGAATGGCGTGCACGTTGGTGTTATCTGTTACCCCTCCCATAGCTGTGCCTGGGTGGGGCTGGGGACCCAAAGAGGTGTCAGCTGTAGGCTGGGGGACCATACAAATAGAGCCAGACACAGGCGCCCCCTGGACTCTTGGATCAGGGCTGGGTGGGAGGGCGCCCTGGGCATGGGAGTTGGGGCTTTAAAGGATATGTAGCAGTTCGACAAGCCAGAACCTGGAGTCTACGTGGTTTCTGTACCTTCTGGGGAAGACAGCTGGAGCATGGAGGTGGGGAGGCTGAGATAGTAAAAAAGGAGAGAGGCTGGTTCTTGGGGTCCCCACTTGGGCACAGGGGTCCTCCGTGCTACCCTGGTCCAGAGAGCATCTGTTTCCACCTAGCCCGGTACCTCCTGACCCTGCTGGAGACAGATGGGGGCCATACAGCCTGGAGGGGCCAGGAGACTGCTTGCATCCTGTTGCATCTTGCTGGGAGGCCTGCAACAGCACACCTCACGTGAGAGGTGGCCCCGACCCCTCTCCCTCCCGCGCGGGGACCCCGGCAGCTGTTCATGGTTCTCTTGCGGCAGGCCTCGCCTGTGCCCGTCCCACCAGGGCACCGCCTTCACGGTGCTCCTAATGAAGGCCCCTCCAGTCCCAGCAGGGTCTGAGCCAGGCCAGAATCCCACCCACCCTGGAACCCCAGGCTCTGGATTCACCTGCCCAGCTGCGGTTTGGGAGCCCTCCAGCGATTGCTGAGGGGTGTTTCACCTCAATCCCCACCCGAGACAGCTGGGCTGTCGGTTCCCGGTCCTAGGCTCAGCTGGGCCCGACACAAGCAGTGGCCCCTCAGTGGACAGAGGTGACCGCAGGAGCGCGTCCACGTGCTTGGCGGCCTTCCCTGCCCATTTGCCCGGGGATGTCAGCCCAGCCGGGCGTCTCATGGCAAGCCTGCCTCCCTGCCTCTCTTCCAGGTCTGGAACGATTTCATGAACCGATCCGGGGAGAAGCAGGAGCGGAGTTCTTAGTTACCTGGAAGATGAGGGCAGGGGAGCAAAGGCTGTGGGAGGAGAACCCCTAGCCGAGGGACAGGAGGAGGAAGGTGGGGCCGGAGCTGGGTGCCAGGTGTGGGTGGGGCCAGGGAGGCATGGATAGAAGCGAGAACATAAAATTAGAGTGCAAAGGTGAGATAGGAAACAAAACTCCCCAGATAGAGATAGGCAGGAGCCCTAGAGTAGGTTAGATCTAGTGTAGCCAGGTAGGCAAGTATAGACGGGAACAAGGAGCAGTAAGGTGTGTATGGGAATAGAGATAAAGTGGAAGTAGAGATAGATAGGAGCTAGACATAGAGTAAGATCCATAGAGCAGGAGATCTAGATAGCAATGGTAGAAATTAGAGCCCTGTAGACATGAATGAGGTGGGAGCTAAGCTGGAATTTGTGAGCCTGGAAGTGGGTAGAGCCTCATAGCTAGGGGCAAACACACAGAGTGAGGCCAAGGTCAACTAGATAGGTTGAGGTCAAACCCTGTGTGGTAGTCTACTAGCTTCTGTCTAGAGTAGAACCAGTATCAGTAAGGTGTCGTTTAGAAGTGGGCGGGACAAGGCATAGATGGGCGTGGTCCTCCCCGGGTGGGCGTGGTCCTCAGGTGGGCGTGGTCTGGCAGGTGGGCAGGGCCAGGACGAGCGCCCCAAGACTGGCCCCTGTTCCCCAGCTCAGAGGACCCGCCCTGCTTGTTTCCAAAAGCATCAGCCGGCGTCCTGCAGAAGCAGTTCCCTCAGCGCAGCCGCGTGCCCCATGGTGAGGAGTGCCAGTGCGGGGTTCTTGGCTTTCATGCTTCCTACCCGCCTGGTCTGTTTGAAGGCCGTTCCCAGGCACAGGTTCTCACCCGGGTGCACCGAGGTGTCAGGGACACTGGGGCAGGAACCACAGACGGGACCAGAGCCTCAGTAGGAGGCGGGGGGCAACAGGCAGGTACTGCAGGGTGTAGAGTTCCTCATGAGCACAGGCAGGTGGCATGGTGGCCTGGAACAGTTAAACCACGTGGTGGTGGAAGATCATGTTTAAGCCCAGCTGTAGACCTGGGAGACCCTGGACCACCACTACGCCCATGAGTCCCTGCAGTTCCCAGCCACTGGGCAGCCCCTCCCAGGGAAGCAGCTGGAGACCTGGGAGGAGCGGCTGCTTCGGTTCTTCTCCGTGTCCCCCCAGGCCGTGTACACAGCCATGCTGGACAACAGGTAAGGGGGGGCGGCCAGGTGGGTGGACCCCCCCAGTCTGCGGCCAGGTGGGCAGACACTCCATGCTGCTGCCAGGTGGGCGGACCCTCCCAGGCTGTGGCCAGGTGGGCGGACACCTCGCATGCGGCCCCCTGCATGGCTCTGCCACGTTCCCACAACTAGAGGCTCCTGCTGCACGCCGTCTGCCAGTACATGGACCTCATCTCGGCCAGTAAGTGCCGGTGGCCACCAAGACCCCAAGTTGGTCAGCTCAACGTGGGAAAGTGGCCAGGGTCCCAGGGGCCTGGTTCCTCAGAGTGGGGCTTGGTGGGGAGGTGGGGAAGGGGGCTGGAGTGGGGACGCTACGAACTCAGGGATGGCAGTGGGACCCTGGCTTGAAGTCACCAGAAGCTCCCTGGTATCCCGACTGGCAGGGGTGAGCCACAGGCACAAGCAGGCTACTGGACACAGACACTCCTCCATGTCTGTCTTGAGGGGCCTGGGGTGGGGAGTAATGAAGCCTGGATTTGAGGAACCTCCCAGAGCCAGAGGGCCAGATGGGGCCGCATGGTGTCTGGAGGTTCGCATTTAACTTCATTAAAGACCTCCCACAGCCCACACATGGGACCTCAGGCGAGACCCCTACTGGCCCTGGGTTCCCACTTTCCAGCAGTGGTCTCAGAACTCACTTACCTGGTGAAGGGTCTGTGCAGGCGCCTGCTGGCCCCAGACATCCCATCTGGTCCTGAGCCTCTCACACCTGTCTCTGCCGCCCGCCTGGAGTTGCAGGAGGCAGTGAACAGCCTGACCATGCCTCCCTCTGTTCCCCTCTGTGTGAGGCCTTGGCCCCATGCCTGCCTCTGCTCAGACTTGCTCAGTTATGGCTGGAGGTCTTGGGGCCGAGACTTGGGTAAGGCTCTACAGGCAGTGGAGGCAGGGGTCCCTGACAAGATGGGGAGTAGAGGATGGGGTCCCAGGCAGAGGACTACTGGGGCAGACTCATGGGACATGGTTTTTTGTTTGGTTGGTTAGGTTTGGTTTTTGGAGACAGGTCATTCTGCCATGGGCTGGAGTGCAGTGGTGTAATCTTTGCTCGGCAACCTCCACCTCCGGGTTCAGCGATTCTCCTGCCTCAGCCTCCTGAGTAGCTGGGATCACAGAATTTTCCCGCCACCGATGCCGGATAATTTTGTATTTTTTTAGTAGAGACAGGTTTCTTTTTTTTTTTTTTTTGAGACAGAGTCTCTGTCCTGAGCTGGGGTGCAGTGGGCGGAATCTCGGCTCACTGCAAGCTCCACCTCGGGTTCCCACGCCATTCTCCTGCCTCAGCTTCCTGAGTAGCTGGGACTACAGGCGCCCGCCACCATGCCCGGTTTGTTTTTTTTTTTTTTTTTTTTGGGTGAGCGGGTTTCCTGCCGTGTTAGTCAGGATGGTCTCGACATCCTGACCTCAGATGATCCTCCTGCCTTGGCCTCCCAGAGTGCTGGGATTACAGGCGTGAGCAACACTAAGCCTGGCCCAGGTCATTCATTTTTTTTTTGCAGTGAGGGGGGAGATGGGGAAGGGGAGGGAGGCTGAGCAGGGGAGCTGGACCCTCAGCTGGGTGCCTCAGAGCCACCTCTGGGCAGGGAACCTGAGGGAGGCGGACACTCCGCCAGGCAGAAGACTTAAGAGTGGCCATGTGACCTCCAGGCTGGGTGCATTTCCAGGGTCCCCATCCGCTGAGTGGAATGAGCCAGTGGGGAGTAGAGATGGAGCCTGGGAGGAGTGCTCCCTGTAGAGAACTGCCAAGGTGTTCTGTGAGCAGAGCTCGGACAGGAACTTGGGTCAATAGGCGCGGTGACCAGCCACCACCAGCTGGTGAGCCTCCCTGGAAGAAGCGAGGCAGTCGTTCTGAGGCGCTTCCACCTGCAGGTTTCCCAATTCCTCCCATTCTTGCCCAGCTGGTCCCTTCTGCAGGTGCCGACCTGGAGGGGAAGCGGCAGATGAAGGTCAGTAATCGGCACCTGGATTTCCTGCCGCCAGGGCTGCTCCTGTCCGCCTACCTGGAGCAGCACAGCTGATGGCGGCCTTGAGTGCCGCTGCCTCATTAACCACCAAACCCCTCCGATAACTTCGGCTAAAATATTTTCCATATTTTTAGAATTTGTCCTTGGAAACCTTTTTCGCTTGGGGTGGTCTCTCTCACTCTGCCCCCTCCTCACGCAGCTCTTGACAGTTAACAGACGCTGGCGGCTAGGGCTGCCCATGCCATCCCAGCTCCAAGCTTCCCACTCCAGGACTTGTATTTGGGTGGGGAGACCTGACCTGGGCATGTTCCTGTTTCTTCATCATTGAGCTTTTCTGTGAGTCTGACTCAGAGGTAAGGAAGGAGGCCGGGTTTTTTTTATCTTTTAATGAATTTGATGCTTGATTTGTTTGTAGATTTTAAATTTCCCCTTTTGAAAAACCAAAAAACTAGCCCGCTGGTAAAAACATGGGTCTTGATTTAGCCCTATAGAGTTACTCAGTTTTAGCTTGAATGAGGGGTGGGGTCTCTGGGACCCTACCTCGTATACCAAGCATCTTGTGTTGTGTGTGTGTGTGTGTGTGTGTGTGTGTGTGTGTGTGTGTGTGTGCCCTGAGACTGGGGATGAGTTCCCACGGTCCCTAAAACTGGTTTATCTCGTCATCCCTGCGTGTCCTCCCCATACACCTGTGTCAGGAGAAAACTCAGTGCAGCCTGCTTTATATGAGCCAGCCTCCTTTCCTCTCCTCCTTTATGCTGGGGGTCCAGGACTTCCAGCCAGAAGCCTCTGCCCTTGCACTACCTTGTCTGTCCTCCCTGTCCCGTGTCCCCCGTCCCCCAGCCTGACTCCTGCCTGATAGCTCCTGTGTCCCCATGCTGGTCCTCCTGGCCCAGGCTGCAGGAGCCAGGCTGGGGGACCTCCCCACCCCCTCGCTGCGTGTGGGTAATTGTGTTTTGGGGGAAAGTGGGGAATTTAATAAATTTCTGGTGCTCTGGCCTCCAGGCTGTGTGGGTTTTCTTTGGGGCGGGGCCGGGGCATGATGGGTCCTGTACCAAGGCCTGGGTGCCCCAGGCTCCCTCCAGCCCTTGGATGCCTGGGTTTTAAACCAGCAAGCTCTACCCTGCATGCCTGCTGTGTGACCTTGGGTGGCAGAGTGGCTTGTGCAGTGCCCAGGGCCCCTGTAGACCTTGGGTGGGTGAGGCTATGCAGTGCCTTGGTGCCCAGTAATGGAGGGTCTCTCACTGGGGGGCTTGAGGGCGACAGAGGTGGTGACGCGGTAGCTCAACGCCTGTGATCCCAGCACCTTGGGAGGGCAAGGCAGGATGGCAGGCCCAGGAGTTTAGAGAAACCAACCAGGGCAACATAGCAAGACCCTGTCTCTAAAAACATGAGAGAATTAGCAGGGGTTGGCCAGGCGGTGGTGGCTGCTCACACCTGTAATCCCAGCACTTTGCTGGGGATGCGAGGGTGGATCATGAGATCAGGTTCAAGACTAGCTGACCAGCATGGAGGAAACCCGTCTCTGTAAAAATACAAAATTAACCAGTTGTGGTGGTGCATGCCTGTGTGCCAGCTTCTCAGGAGGCTGGGGGCAGGAGGTACTTGGACCCCGGGTGGTGGGGCTGCAGTGAGCTGAGATGGCACCAGTGCACTCCAGCCTGGGCAGCAAGGCAAAACTCTGTCTGAAAAAAAAAAAAAAAAGTGGCAGGGGTGGGTGTGCGCCTGTGAGGTCCCAACTACTTGGGAGGCTGAGGTGGGAGGGATCATGACCCTGGGAGGCTGAGGCTGCCCAGTGAGCTGAACCCGTGCTGCTGCACTTCAACCTGGGTGCGAGGAGGGAGAGACCCTGTGTCCAAAGAGAAGCAAAATCTATCCTCTCACAATGCTGGAGGGTAGAGGGTCTGAGGTCAAGCTGTCTTGCAGGGCAGGGTGCTCCCTCAAAGCGTCTCTGGGAGAACTTTCCAGCCTTTCCCTGGTTTCTGGGGACCAGTGTGTCATGGCTTGTGGCCACATTGCTGTGGTCTCATCTCAGTGGCTTGGTTTTTCCCTGTGTGTTGTCTTGTCTTGACATTGTCCTCTCCTCCGTGTCTGTGCCCAAATATCCCTATGGCCAGTCATTCGGTTGAGCCATGCTAATCACTTCCTTTTAACCTGATTACCTCTGTAAGACCCTGTTTTAAAATAAGCTCACATTCTGAGGTGAGTGGGGTTAGAATTCAACCTCTTTTTTTTTTTTTTTTTTTTTGGGGCGGGTGCAAGCTGTCCTGACTGGGTTCAGGGCCTTGATCTCGGCTCACTACCAAGCGCTCAGCCTCGGGTTCACGCCATTCTCTCCTCTCAGCCTCCTGAGTAGCTGGGACTACAGGGAGCCCTGCGCCCGGCTAATTTTTTTATTTTTTAGTACAGGCAGGGGTTTCACTGCTTGACTATGGGATGGTCTCCATCTGTGACATGATCCTCCCACCTTGGCCTCCCAAAGTGCTGGGATTACAGTGACCTGCTTGACCTTTTTTTTTTTTTTTAGTGGGGGGTCTGGCTCTGTTACCCTGGCTGGAGTGGGTGCAGAAATCCCAGCTCACTGCAGCCTGACCTCCCAGACTGAAGTGATCCTCCCACTTTTAGCCTCCAGTGCCAGGTCCTGTAAGTGTGCATCACCCCACCCAGCTATTTTATTTATTTATTTATTTATTTTTGAGACAGGTCTTGCTCTGTGTCCTCAAGGCTGGAGTGCAGTGGCACAATCTCAGCTCACTGCAAGCTCCACCTCCTGGGTTCCAGGAAGAGGTCTCCTGCCTCAACCTCCCGGTAGGCTGGGACTACAGGCATGTCACCATACTTAGCTAATATTTTTGTATTTTTTTAGTAGGAATGTGGTTTCAACATGTTGGCCAGGCTAGTCTCCCGAGCCTCTTGTTCTCCCAGGTGATCCTGCCTGCCTCAGCCTCCCAAAGTTCAGGGATTACAGGCCTGAGCCACTGCCCCTTGCTTGCCCCCCTCCCCCCCAACCCGGCTAATTTTAATTTTTTTTTGGCAGAGGCGGAGATTGGGCCATGTTTCCCAGGCTGGTCTCAAACTCAAGCTGTCCCTCCAACCTTGGCCTCCCAAAGTGCTGGGATTACAGGTGTGTGTGCCACCACACCGGGCCCCTGGAGCGATTTAAACCCCTGCTGCCTGGGGCCATGGGGATTTTCTGTGGGTCACTGGGGTGGCCTCTTGGAGGGAGCAGACCCTGATCCAGAATAAACACTCTGATATTTGGGCCATTGTTAACTTGGCAATTTTGGAACAGTTTTATATTTGCAATTCTTGCAAAAGTCTTGCAGTGGGGCAGTATAATCAGCACTTTGGGGAGGGTCAGGGTGGGAGAAGGGCTTGGGGCCTGGTTTTAAATCCCAGCCTGGGCAACATAGTAGAGACATCAGCTATTAAAATGTTAAAACGGGCTGGGCGTGATTGAAACCTTCTGTAATCAGCACTTTGGGAGGCTGGGGCAGGCAGATCACTGGGTCAAGAGACTGAGACCATTCTGGCCCTTTGATGGTGAAACTCCATCTCTACCTCAAAATACAAGAATTTGTTGGAAGTGATGGCAGGCGCCTGTGGTCAACCTCAGGAGGGCTGAGGGCAGGAAGAAAAACTCGCTGGAGCCCACTGGAGGAAGAGCTGGGTTACTTTGGGTGACTGAGGGGTGGCAGCACTACTCACTCAGCCTAGACCTGAAGCGGTTAGTTTGTAAGCAAAATAAGAAATAAAATAAGAAGGCACAACATCCATTTGCATTAAAACGCTTGTGGCTTTTTTGGAGGGGAGGGGTGGAATGGGGTTCAGAGGTAGGAATACTCAGCAGGGGTCCATTGACTTTGCTTACAGTTTCCCCACTCTTGGACATTAGAAAATGGAAGACCAGTGTCCATCCTATAATCCCAGCACTCTGGATGCAGAGGTTCTGGAGGTTCAGGAGATGCAGGACCACCCTGGCCAACATGGTGAAACTCCGTCTCAAGGCCG
>JAKGGE010000464.1:0-30444 GCA_023748175.1 Hoolock leuconedys
GCCAGCCCGCTCTGTCTGGGAAGTGAGGGCCGCCTCTGCCACCCACCATCTGGGAGAGTAGGAGCACCTCTGCCCGGCCGCACAGTCTGAGAAGTGAGGAGGCGCCCCTGCCGGCCAGGCACCATCTGAGAAGTAAGGAGCGCCCCATCCCTGCTGCCCTGTCAGGGAGGTGAGGAGTGCTTAGGCCAAACCTGTGTCTAGGGTGAGGGCACCTCTGGGGTGTCCGTCTGCGAAAATGAGGACCCGCCTCTGCCCGTACCCGTGTCTGGGAAGTGGTAGCGCCTCTGCATACATCGTCTGGGATGTGAAGGGTGCCTCTGCCCGGCCACCCGTCTGGGAAGTGAGGGGCATACGACCCGGCCACCAACCATCTGGGAAGAGAAGATCGCCTACGCCCGCCCACCCACCGTCTGCGAAGTGAGGAAGCGCCTTAGCCCGGCCACCCCGTATAGAGGAGGTGAGGAGCGCCTCTGCCCAGCCACCCTTCGTCTGCTGCAGTGAGGCGCCTCTGCCAGCCACCCGCCGTCTGGGAGTGAGAGCGCCTCTGCCCAACCACCACTGTCACAGGAGGTGAGGAGTGCCTCTTCCCAGCCAAACAAGAGACTGAGAAGAGAGGAGCGCCTTTGCCCTGCCGCCCCGTGTGAGTGAATTGAGGAGAAACTCTGGACGGCCACCCCATCTGGGAAGTGAGGAGTGCCTCGACCCGGCCAACCCGTCTGGGGAGTGAGGATCTCGTCTGCCCGGCCAGCCACCGTCTGGGAAGTGAGGAGTGCCTCTGCCCGGCCGCCCCATCTGGGAAGTGAAGGGCGCCTGTGCCAGTTTCCGCGTCTGGGAAGGGAGGAACACCACTGCCCGGCCACCCATTTTCCGGGATGTGAGGAGCGCCTCTGCCTGGCCACCCCATTTGGGAAGTGAGGAGTGCCTCGACCCGGCCAACAAGTCTGGGAAGTGAGGGGCGCATCGGCCTGCCACACACTGCCTGGGAATTGAGGAGCACCTCTGCCCGGCCACCCACCGTCTGGGAAGTGAGGAGCACCTCTGCCCGGCCGCAGTCTGGGAAGTGAGGAGCGCCCCTGCCCAGCCAGAAACCATCTGAGAAGTGAGGAGTGCCTCATCCCTGCTGCCCCATCTGGGAGGTGAGGAGCGCTTCTGCACAACCACCCATCGTCTGGGAATTGAGGAGCACCTCTGCTCTGCCGCCCCGTCTGGGAAGTGAGTAGCACCTTTGCCCGGCCACACATTGGGAAGTGAGGAGCGAGTCTGCCCAGCCACATCGTCTGGAAAGTGAGGAGCGCCTCGGCCCGGCCACCCCGTCTGGGAAGTGAGGAGTGCCTCCGACCGGCCACCACCTTCTGGGAATTGTGGAGCGCCTCTACCCGGCCACCCACCTTCAGGGAAGTGAGGCGCCTCTGCCCGACGCCCGTTATAGGGTGAGGCCTCTGCCCAGCCACCCATCGTCTGGTGACTGAGGAGCGCCTCTGCACAGCCACCCACCGTCTGGGAGGTGGGGAGGGCCTCGGCCCGGCCACCCACTGTCTGGGGCCCCAGGGTGCACCCCTGCCCGACCACCCATCATGGGGAAGTGAGGGATGTCTCTGCCCGGCCACCCGTCTGGGAAGTGAGGGGCGCCACTGCGGCCTCATCGTCTGGGATCCCGAGGGTGCGCTCTGCCGGCCCTGCGTCTGGGGTAGGAACGCCTCTGACCGGCCACCCACTCTCTGGGAAGGGAGTGCCTCTGCCCGGCCACCCACCATCTGGGGAGGGTGAGGGGCACCTCGGCCCGACCACCCACTTTGTCTGGGGTTGAGGTCGCCTCTGCGGTTTCACCATCATCTGGGAAGTGAGGATCACCTCTGCTCGGCTGCCCCGTCTAGGAATAGAGGGCTCTGGGCGACGCCCGGCATCTACGGGAAGTGAGGGTGCTGCCCGGCCACCCACCGTCACGGGGTGGGAGGGACGCTGCCCGAGCCCACCCGTCTTGGAGGTGAGGAGCGCCTCAGCCCGGCCACCAACCGTCTGGGAAATGAGTAGCGCCTCTGCCCAGCCGCCCAGTATAGGAGGTGAGGAGCGCCTCTGCCCAGCCACCCATCGTCTGCGAACTGAGGGGTGCCTCTGCACGGCCACCCACTCTCTGTGAGGTGAGGAGAGCCTCTACCCGGCCACCCACTGTGTGGGAGGTGAGGAGTGCCTCTGCCCGGCTACCCAGCGTCTGGGAGGTGAGGAGCACCTCGGCCCGGCCACCTTTCATCTGAGAAGTGAGGAGCGCCTCTGCCCGGCCACCCCCGCTGGGAATTGAGGAGCGCCTCGTCCCGACACCCACGGGCAAGGAAGGGAGCAGAGCCCCACCCACTGTCTGGGAGGTGAGGAGAGCTCTGCGGCCACCCGTCTGGGAAGTGAGGAGTGCATCTGCCCAGCCACCACCCACCGTCTGGGAGGTGAGGCCTTCTGCCGCGGCCACCCATCATATGGTAGGTGAGGAGACTTTGCCCGACCACCCGATCAAGTGAAGAAGCGCCTCTGCGTCGGCCCCGTCTGGTAGTGAGGCGCCTCTGCGGCCACCCACTGTCTGAAATTGAGAGGGACCTCTGCTTGGTGGCTTGCGTCTGGGGAAGTGGAGCTCCTCGGCCCGACTAGCGCGTCTGGGAAGTGAGGGAGCGCTGTCTGCCGTCCACCCACCCGTTTGGTGAGGAAGCCTCACCCGACCACCCATTGTCTGGGAGGTGAGGGTGCTGCCTCTGCCCGGCCACCCATGTTCTGGGGTGAGGAGCACTGCCCGGCCACCCATCCGATGCAGGAAGTGAGGAACACCTCTGCCGGCCACCCCATCATCCGGGTGAGGGCTACCTGTGCCTGACACCCATCGTCTGGGAGGGTGGGCGCCTCTGCCGATAACCATCGTATGGAGGGTGAGGAGGCGCCTCTGCCACGGCCACCCGTCTGGGGAAGTGATGAACGCCTCTGCAGGTCCGCCCCGTCTGGGAAGTGAGGAGGCGCCCTCTGCCGGACACCACCATGGGGGTAGGGAGGGACTCTGCCCGGCCACCCGTCTAGGAGGTGGCGCCTCAGCCCGACCCTACTGTCTGGGAAGTGGTGGCCTCTGCTGACCGCCCAGTATAGGAGGTGAGGCGCCTCTGCCAACTCACCATCGTCTACTTGAACTGAGGATCGCCTCTGCTCACGACCACCCACTCTCTGGGAGGTGAGGAGCACCTCTGCACGGCCACCACTGTGTGGGAGGTGAGAACACCTCTGCTTGACCACCCGGCTAGGAGGTGAGGAATGACTCGGCCGAGGGCACCCTTCTAGTAAGTGAGGGCCTCTGCTTGACCACCCACGTCTGGGAAGTTGGTAGAGCCTCTGCCTGACCACCCACCATCTGGGATGTGAGGCGCCTCCTGCCTGGCCACCCATCGTCTGGGGTGAGGTGCCTCTGCCTGGCCACCCAGCATCCAGGGGAGGTGAGGAGCACCTCTGCCCAGCCACCTTTCATCTGAGAAGTGAGGAGCGCCTCTGCTTGGCCGCCCCGACTGGGAAGTGAGGAGCACCTCTGCCCGGCTCCTGTTGTGTGGGGTGAGTAGCGCCTCTGCCTGGCCTCCACCTCTGGGAAGTGAGGAGGAGCCTCTGCCCGGCCACCAGCCATCTGGGATGTGAGGAGAGCCTCTGCCCGGCCGCCACATCTGGAAGTGAAGAGCGCCTGTGCCCGTGCGCCCCGTCTGGGAAGTGAGGAACACCACTGCCCGGCCACCAATTTTCAGGGATGTGTGGAGCGCCTCTGCCCGGCCACCCCATTTGGGAGGTGAGGCGCTACCGACCCGACCACCAAGTCTGGGAGGTGAGGGCGTCTGACACAGCCACCCGCCTGGGGTGGGGAGGCGCTTCGGCCCGGTATCCTCATCTGGGTAGTGAGGCCTCTGCCCCGCCCTGTCAGGGGAAATGAAGGCGCCTCTGCTTGAGCCGCCCTGTCTGGGAAGGTGAGGGCGCCTGTGCCTGGCCACCCACCGTCTGGGAAGTGAGGAGCGCCTCTGCCCGACACGCTGTCTGGGATGTGAGGCGCGCCCTCGGCCAGCCACCATCTGAGGGTGAGGGCGCCTCATCGGCTGCCACGTCTGGGGTGAGGGCGGCTTCTGCCTGACCACCCATGGGTCTGGGAATTGTGGGTGCCTCTGCCGGCCACCTGTCTGGGAAGTGAGGAGCGCCTCTGCCCGGCACCACTGTCTTGGGCGGGGCCTCTTCCCGACTCCCACACATCGTCTGGGGAGTGAGGCGCCTCTGCTACCGACGCCCGTCTGGGAAGTGAGGGCATCTCTGCCCGATACACACACATTGTCTGGGAGGTGAGGGCGTATAAGCAGCCACATGGAATCTGGAAGTGAGGGGCCTCGTACAGCCACTCCGTGTGGGAAGTGAGGAGTGCCTCCTGACTGACCACCCACCTTCTGGGGTGAGGGCGCCTCTACCCGACCACCTACCTTCTGGGAGGTGAGGGCGCCTCTGCCGGGAGCCAGTCTGGGATGTGAGGCCTCTGCCTGTCACCCATGGAGTCTCTTGGTGAGGAGGCGTCTCTGCTGGAAGCCACCCACCGTATGGGGTGTGCTTGGTCACCCAAAGTCTGGCAAGTGAGGAGCGCCTCATCCCAGCTGCCGGGTATGGGAGCTGAGGAGCGCTTCTGCACGACAACCCATTGTCTTGGAAGTGAGGATCGCCTCAGCACGGCCACCCACCATCTGGGAAGTGAGGCATACTCAGGCGGCCCGTCTGGGAGGTGAGGCAGCTTCTGCCTGACCACCTCCGTCTGGGGTGAGCGACTCTTCCCAGCCCGTCTGGGAGGTGAGGAGCACCTCTGCCCGGCCACCCACTCTCTGGGAGCTGAGATGCGCCTCTGCCCAGCCACCCATCGTCTGGGAAGCGAGGAGTGCCTCTGCTCGGCCACCCCGTCCTGGCAAGTGAGGAGCGCCTCTGCCCAGCCACCCATTGTCTGGGAAGTGAGGAGCGCCTCTGCCGAGCCCGCCTATGGGGGAAGTGGCCTCTGTGTGACCCCTGTCTGGGAAGTGAGGCGCCTCTGCTTGACCGCCCACTGTCTGTGAGTAGGGAGGCTAGCCCTCTGCCCGGCCAGCCACCATCTGAGAGGTGAGGGGCCCCCATCCTGCTGCCCGTCTGGGGTGAGGGGTGCTGTAGGCCACCCATCGTCTGGGGTGAGGAGCACCTCCTGAGCCCACGTCTGGGAAGTGAGGCGCCCTCTGCTCGGCCACCATTGTGTGGGAGGTGAGGCCTCTGCCCGGACTCACTTCTGGGATGTGAGGCTACTCTGCCCAAGCACCCGTCTGGGAAGTGAGGGCTGTACTCTGACCGGCCACCAACCTTATGGGAAGAGAGGAGCGCCTATACCCGACCACCACCGTCTTGAGTGAGGCCTCCCTGCGACGCCCGATATAGGAGGTGAGGCGCCTCTGCAGCCACCCATCGTCTGCGAAGAGTGAGGAGGCGCCTCTGCCCGGCCACCCATCGTGGAGAGGTGAGGAGCGCCTCTGCCCGATACCCATCGTCCGGGGAGGTGAGGGCGCGCCTGTGCGGCCTCCCATCGTCTGGGGTGAGGAGGCGTCTCTCTGCCTGGTCAAACCATGGTATGGGGAGGTGAGGCCTCTGCCCGGCCACCCGTCTGGGAAGTGATGGCTGCATCTGCACGTCCGCCCGCCTGGGAAGGAGCACTTACTCTTGCCCGGCCACCCACGTCTGGGGAGTGAGGAGGGACTCTGCCCGGCCATACCCGTCTAGGCAGGGGCCTTCGGCCCGGCCACCCACCATCTGCTAAGTGAGTAGCGCCTCCGCCCAACCACTCCCAGTATAGGAGGTTAGGAGCGCCTCTTCCCAACCACCCATCGTCCTGCGAAATGAGGCGCCTCTGCGGCCACCCACTCTGGGAGGTGAGGGCGCCTCTGCCCAGCCACCCACTCTGTGGGAGGTGAGGACACGCCTCTGCCCGGCCACCCCGGGAGGTGAGGGGAAGCCTGAGCCGGGCACCCGGCCTGGGAACTGAGGCCTCTGCCCGACCACCCACCATCTGGGAAGAGAGAGGGGCACCCTGCCCGGCCACCCACCGTCTGGGAAATGTGGCGCCTCTGCCCTGCAGTATAGGAGGTGAGGAGCGCCTCTGCCCAGCCACCCATCGTTTGTGAACTGAGGAGCGCCTCTGCATGGCCACCCACTCTCTGGGAGGTGAGGAGCGCTTCTGCCTGGCCACCCACTGTTTGGGATGTGAGGAGCGCCTCTTCCCGGCCAACCATCTTCTGGAAAGTGAGGGCTGCTGGCAGCCCGTCTGGAATTGAGGGTACCTCTGGGCGGCGCCCCATCTGGGAAGTGAGGAGCGCCTCTGCCCGGCCACCCGGCTGGGAAGTGAGGAGTGCCTCGGCCCGGGCACCCATACGGGAAGTGAGGGGAAGCGCCTCTGCCCGGCCACCCCTGTACTAGGTGGTGAGAGACTCTGCCAGCCACAAAACCGTCTAGGAATTGAGGTGCCTCTGTGACACCCATCGTCGGGGATGTGAGGCTGTGCCCGGCCACCCATCGTCTAAGGATGTGAGGGGCGCCTCTGCCCGGCCGAACCATGCATTATGGGATGAGGAGGCCTCTGCCCGACCACCCGGTCACAGGAAGTGATGAAAGCATCTACCGTCCGTCTGGGAAGTGAGGAGAGCCTCTTGTGACCACCCATCGTCTGGGGTGAGGGAGGGACTCTGCCCAGCCACCCCGTGTAGAGTGAGGGCCTGGAAGCCTGACAGCCCACACCGTCTGGGAAGTGAGGGCGCCTCTGCCCGACCACCCACCGTCTGGGAAGTGGGGAGAGCCTCTGCACGCCACCCACCATCTGGGATGTGAGGCCTCTGCCTGGCCACCATCATCTGGGAGGTGAGCGCCTCTGCCTAGCCACATTAGTCTGGAGGTGGGAGCACCTCTGCCGTACCAGTCTGAGAAGTGAGGGCTGTCTGCTCGGCCCGTCGGTGAAGTGAGGCGCCTCACCCGGCCACCCATCGTCTGGGAGGTGAGGTGCTCCTCTGCCCGGCCACCCGTCGTCTGGGATGTGAGGAGAGCCTCTGCCCGGCCGCCCCATCTGGGAAGTGAAGAGCGCCTGTGCCAGTGCGCCATGTCTGCAGGAGTAGGGAACACACCACTGCCCGGCCACTGTGGTACACAGGGGGATGCGGGCCGCCTCTGCCCGGCCACCACGTTTGGGAACTGAGGAGCGCCTCGGTCCGGCAACCAAGTCTGGGAAGTGAGGGGTGCATCGGCCTGGCCACACACCCCTGGGAATAGAGGAGCGCCACGGCCCGGCCACCCACCATCTGGGAAGTGAGGAGCGCTTCTGCCCAGCCCCTATGCCCAGAGAGTGAAAATGACTCTGCCCAGCCGCTCTGTCTGGGAAGAGAGGAGCGCCTCTACACGGCAACCCACCATCTGGGAAGTAGGAGCACCTCTGCCCGGCCGCACAGTCTGGGAAGTGGGGAGCGCCCCTGCCTGGCCAGGCACCATCAGAGAAGTGAGGATTCGCCCCATCCCTGCCTTTCTGGGAGGTGAGGCTGCCAAACCACCCATCGTCTATGAGGGTGGGGGCACCTCTGCCAGGGTGTCCCGTCTGGGAAATAGGGACGCCTCTGCCCAGCCACCCATTGTCTGGGGAGGTAGTGCGCCCCTCTGTCCATCTTCTGGGATGTGAAGGCGCCTCTGCCCGGCCACCCACGTCCTACAAGGAGTGAGGGAGGCGCCTCTGACCCGGCCACCAACCATCTGGGGAAGAGATCGCCTATACCCATACCCACCATCTCTTGAAGTGAGAATTGCCATGACGCCCCATTATGTGGTGAGGCGCCTCTGCCCGAAGCCACCCACCGTCTCTTGAGTGAGGGGCACCCCACTCCTGCCCGGCCACCCGCCGTCTGGGAGGTGAGGCCCTCTGCCCAGCCACCCTGTCTGGGGTGAGGGAGGTGCCTCTTTGTAAAGCAGAACTGGGAAGAGAGGAGTGCCTTTGCCCTGCCGCCCCGTGTGGGAATTGAGGAGAAACTCTGGACGGCCACCCCATCTGGGAAGTGAGGAGTGCCTCTGCCTGGCCACCTATTGTCTGGGAAGTGAGTGGCCTGCGGCCCGGCCACCCGCTGGGGGTGAGAGCCTCAGCCGGGGTCACCCGCCTGGGAGGCAGGAGCGCCTCTGCCCGACCACCCCACCGTCTAGGAGTGGGAGAGCCTCTGCCCGGCCACCCACCATCTGGGAAGAGAGGAGAGCCTCTGCCCGGCCACACACAGTCTGGGAGGTGAAGAGCGCCTCTGCCCGGCCACCCAAATTCTGGGAAGTGAGGAGCGCCTCATCCCGGCTGCCGGTTCTGGGAGGTGAGGAGTGCTTCTGCCCGACCACGCATTGTCTTGGAAGTGAGGAGCGCCTCTGCCCGGCCACCCACCATTTGGGAAGTGAGGAGCGCCTCAGGCCGGCCCGCCCGTCTGGGAGGTGAGGAGCGCTGCCTGAGCCACCCTCAGTCTGGGAAGTGAGGGCTTGACTCTTCCTGGCACACAGCGTCTGGGAAGTGAGGCGCCTCTACCAAAACAGCGTCTGGGAGTGCGGAGCCACCCTCTGCCCATCCCATCATCTGGAGTGAGGCGCCTCTGCATCTGCCCTGTCTGGGGTGAGGAGCGATATGCCCGTACGCCCATTGTCTGGGAAGTGAGGGAGGGCACCTCTGCCCACGTCCACCCGTCTCTGGGAAGTGAGGCGCCTTGTCCAGCCACCCTGTCTGGGGAGCTGGAGAGTGCGCCTCTGCCCGGTCACCCATAGTCTGGGAGGTGGTCCACACTCTCTGCTGGGCAGCCCCATCTGGGAAATTGAAGATGTACTCTGCCGGCCACCCATTGTCTGGGAAGTGAGGAGCATCTGCCAGGCATCTTCTGGGATGTGAGGGCCTCTGCCTGGCCACCCCGTCTGGGAGAAGTGAGGAGCGCCTCGGCCGGCCACCCACCATCTCTGGGGAAGAGGAGGCCTCTGCCTAGCCACCCACCGTCTGGGAAGTGAGGGCGCCTCTGCGGCCGCCCATACTATAGAAGGAGGTGAGGGCTGCCAGCCACCCACTGTCTAGAGGAGGTGAGGGCGCCTCTTCGGTTACCACGATCTGGGAAGTGAGGCTGGCGCCTTTGCCCAGCCTCCCGTCAGGGAGTGAGGCGCCTCTGGGCGGCAGCCCACGTCTAGGAGAGTGAGAGTGCCTCTTCCCAGCCACACATTGTCTGGGAAGTGGGAGCGCCTCTGCCCAGCCACGCCGGCTGGGTAGTGAGGAGCGCCTCGGCCTGGGCACTCCGCCTGCTATGTGAGGAGCGCTTCTGCCCGGCCACCCACCGTCTGGGAATTGAGAGTGCTCCCCAACTGAAGCCACCCACCTTCAGCAAAGTGAGGAGCTGCCTCTGCCCCGTATCCCTGCTCAGATGTGTGAAGAGCCGTCTGCCACCCAAAGTCTGAAGGGAGCAAGAGCCCCATCCCGGATGCTGTCTGAGCTGAGGAGTGCTTCCTGCCCGACCAAATCTTACTGTCTTGAAGTGAGATGCCTGTCTGCCACCCACCATCTGGAAGTGGAGTGCCTAACTGCCGCCCCTGCCTGGGAGTAAGTGGGTGAGGAGCCTGCCCGGACCACCATCCCGCCTTGCGGAAGTGAGGGAGGACTCCGCCACAGCAACATCTGGGCGCGAGGGAGCTCGCCCGGCCCAATCCACCGCCTGGGAAGTGAGGAAGCTCCGCACGTCCTCACCTGTCTGGGAAGTGAGGAGTTTACCTATGTCTCCGGCCGCCCACCAGTTCGGGAAGTGAGAAGCCTATTCCCGTCCACACAATCGGGCCTGGGAAGAGAGAGGAGAGCTTCGTCCGCCACCTGTCTGGGAAGTGAGGAGCCATTGTCCTGCCGCCCAGTCTCCCTGGGAAGGGAGAGGCTCTTCCTGGCCCACACACCGCCTGGAAGCGAGGAGCCTGCCCGCCACCCATTTTCTGGGAACTGAGGAGCCTGCCCAGCCACACCAGTTGAGGAGCCCTGCCCGCCACTGCCACCCATCAAGAGGAGCCCCAGGTCGGGCCTGCCCTGAGGTGAGGATCAGCCTGCCCGACCACCCCTCCTTGTCTTGAAGTGATGAGCCGACTCTTCCCGGCCACACAACATCTGGGAAGTGAGGAGCGCCTCTGCACGTCCGCCCTGTCTGGGAAGGGAGGAGCGACTATGCCTGGCCGCCCATTATCTGGGAAGTGAGGAGAGCCTCTGCCTGTCCACCCCATCTGGGAAGTGAGGGAGCCTGTCCTGCCACCCACTCACCTGAGAGATGAGCTGGCGCCTGCCGGGCCACCCATCTGGGAAGTGAGGAGCGCCTGCTGGGTCAGCCTGTCTGGGAAGTGAGTGAGCCTCTGCCCGGGTCACCCATTGTCTGGGAAGTGAGGAGCGCCTGCCCTGCCACACATCGCCTGGGATACAGAGTGCCTCTGCCCGCCACACCAACTGTCTGGGAAGTGAGGAGCCTGACCCGGCCACCAACCGTCTGGGAAGAGAGGAGCCTGTCCGGCCAACACCCAATCGTCTGGGAAGGAGGAGGCCTCCTGTCTCGGGTCAGCCTGTGATAGGAGGGTGAGGGAGCCTGTCTCGACACAGCCACCTCAATGGGAGGAGGAGCTCTTCCCACACCCAACATCTGGAAGGAGGGAGAATGCCCTGCCGCCTGCCTGAGAATTGAGGAGCACCTCCTGACCTGCCTCTCCCTGCTCTGTGAACTGAGAAGGCTCACCCAGCCACACATTGTCTGGGAAGTGACCGAGCAGTCATGGCCACCCGGCTGGGAGAGATGGAGAGCCGCCCACCATCCCCCCCCCTGGGAAGTGAGAGGAGTCTCCTGTTCACACCAACCTCCAGAGGAGCCTGTCCATCCACCCACCATTCTGAGCTGAGGTGCACCTCTGCCCCGGCCACCCATTGTTCAGAAGGAGGGGAGCCTCCTGCTCCGGCCCATCCAAGTGAGAGCCCGTCCGCCACCCACTGTCTCAGAAGAGGAAGGACCTCCTGCCCGGCCACATCGTCTGGGATATGAGGAGCGACTCTGTCTGGCCATCCAGTCTGGGAAGTGAGGAGCGCCTCTGATCAGCCACAAACCGTCTGGGAAAGAGAGAGCACCTCCTGCCCTGCCACCCACTGGGAAGTGAGAGCACCTGTCCGCCAAATTCCGTCTGGAAGTGAGGAGCCTCCGTTCTGGCCACCCACCGTCTGGGGAGCCGAGGTGCGCCCAGCCACCCTTCACAGTCTGAACTGAGGAGCCTCCCAGCCTGGGTCAGCCTGCCTGGGAAGTGAGGAGCACCCCGTCTGCCACCCATTGTCTGGGAAGTGAGGAGCGCCCCTGTCTCGGCCACACACTGCCTGGGATGTGAGAGGCCTCCGCCAGCCACCGCCTGGGAAGTGAGTAGCCTGGACCGCCACCAACCGGCTCAAAGAGAGGGAGCCCCTCCCCGCCACCCACCGTCTGGGAAGTGAGGAGCGCCTCTGCCCGGCCGCCCCGTGGCAGAGGTGATGATCCCTGCCCCAGCACCACCACCGTCTGGGGAGGTGAGGGGAGTGCCTCTTCCGGACACGAACATCTGGGAAGCGAAGGTTTCTGTTCTTGTTGCCTGTTTAATCTGACCAGCCACCAATCCAATGACATCTGAGGGAGTTTCTGTCTAATCCACTCCTTGCACCAAGCAGGGAAGCTTTTAGTGAGCCGCCCCGTCCGCCACCCAATCAGTCTGGGGAAGTGAGGAGAGTCTCCGTCCGCCACCCAACCCGGCCTGAAAGTGAGGAGGACTGCCCGCCCACCCATCGTCCTGAGGTGAGGAGTTTACCGTGCCCTCAAGCCACCATTGTCTGGAGAGAGCTTCGTCAAGGCCACCCATCGTGATGAAGGCGAGACACCTGCCTGGTTACTGCCTCCGCCTGGGAAGAACGCCTGCACGCTGGCCCCAGTGCCTGCCCGCCACCCCTCGCCTGCAGCGAGGGAGCCACTGTCGCCTGAACTGAGGAGTGCTTCCTGCCAGGCCACTCACTGTTTGGGAATTGAGCTTTCAAAGCCCGCCATCTCTGCTGGGAAATGAGGAGAAGCCTTTCTGCCTCAGCCACTCAACACTGGGAAGAGAGTGAGTGCCTCTGCCCGGCCACCCATCGTCTGGGAGTTGAGGAGTGCTCTGTCAACGTCTGAGGAGTTGAGGAGCTGCCCGTCTCTGGGCCAATTCATCCACACCCGGGAAATGAAGAACTGGTGTCAACTGCCTTGGAGTAGAGCTACATCTGCCCGTCAATTAACTGGGAAGTAGGGAGGGCCTGCCCTCGTCCACAATCTCCATCTCTGGAAGTGAGGAGCCTCAGGCCCATCTGCCCTGCTCTGAGCTTTCCACCAAAAGCCAACCACTGCCTCGAAGGGGTGAGGAGAGACCTGCCCGCCATCGCCTGGAGAAATCTTGTGTCTGGAAATATCAGCCTAGAGGGAGCGCCTGCCCTGTCCACCACCATTCTGCCCTGCCACCCAAAAAAGTTGAAGGGAAGAGCCTCATCCCTGCGCCGCTCGGGTCTGGGAGGTGCCTGCCCCACCACCATCTGGAGTGAGGAGCACCTCCTGCCCGCCACCCAACACTGGGAAGCACTTGCGTCACCGGCCTGGGAGTGTGAGAGCCCTCTTCCCGACCACCGGTTTGAATGAGGAGTTTATTCTCCACACAACGGCCTGGGAATTGAGGAGCACCAGCACGAACCCACCTGCCTGGACTGTTCACTCACTGTCTGGGAAGCGAGGAGTGCTCTGCATGTCTCACCTGTCTGGGAAGTGAGGGGAGCCACCATGCCCCGCCACTATCTGAGAGAAGTGAGCAGTTTACCCTTCCCGCCCACACCGCTCAAAGGAGAGCACCTGGTCTGGCCACCCTTGCTCGTAGGTGGATGAACGCCCTGCCATCCACCTGCTCAGGGGAGTTGAGGTGCCTGCCCCGCCAAATCTGGCTCTGGTGAGCTTCAAGGGGCCGCCCAGAAGTGAGGGATGTCTGAAGCCACCATTAAACAGGGTGAGGGGCGCTCTTCCGCCACATCTGGGAGGGATGTGCGCCTGCCCGCCATCTGCCTGGGACTGAGGGATGCCTGACCGGCAACTGCCTGGGAAGAAAGTGAGCGCCTCCCCTTCACACTGTTTTAGTGAGGAGCAACCCCCTGCCCGCCGCCCATAGGAGGTGAGGAGCGCCTCTGCCCGCCAACACCGTCTAGGGGAGGTGAGTTCCTCTTCCCGGATATGCAACATCTTGGAAGTGAGGAGCGCCTTGCCCCACGCCTGCCTAAATTGGCTGAGGGTTGACCTCTGGACGGCTGCCCCGCTTGGAATTGAGGAGCCTTGACCGCCATGCTGGGCAGCAGGGAGTGCCCCTGCCCGCCACCCATTGTCTCGTGAAGTGAGGTTCTGTCCGCCACCGGGCTGGGAATTGAGTGGGAGGAACCGGCCCGGGGAAATGAGTGAGACCCGTCCGGCCAATTCAAAGTCTGGGTGAAGGAGGAGTGGGGCCCTGCCTGTCACCCACTCCAGTCTCAGCTTTCAAGTTTATCTCCTTCTCGGCCTGGAGGGATACTCACCGCCCAACCGCCAACCCCTCCGGGAACTGGGATGAACTCTCCACATCCCACCATCTAGTAGCCTGCCCAGCCACCCACCATTCGGGGAATTGAAGAGGGCCCTTCCCGCCACACCCCATCTGGAAGTGAGGGGAGGCACCTCACCGCCACTGCTGTAGAGAGCCTGCCCAGCCACCATCGTCTGGGGAAGTGAGGAGAGCCTGCACGCCACCGCCTGGGGATGAGTAGCTGCCCACACGCCTGGGAGGCAGGCGCCCCCCGTTCACCCACTGCCTGGGAGGTGGAGCACCCTCCAAGTCACCTTCATCTGGAGAAGTGAGGAGCCGCCTCTGCTCGGACGCCTCTCTGGGGACGCCCAGCCACCAGTGGGGCGAGGAGCCTGCCCTGCCACCACTGCCTGGGAGGAGAGAGCCCGCCACCAACCGCCTGGGAGCTGCCTCACCTGGGAGATGCCTGGGAGGCTGCCCCAAGCCACCCACTGCTCTTCCGTGAGAGCCTGACCCGGGAGCCCCGTTCGCGAGTGCCCCTGCCCGCCTAAGGCGTGCATGGACGGCAGAGGCTTCCTTACTTTCCAGAAAGTGGGTTCCTGGCAGAGGCTCTCCCTCTCTCCCAGATGGTGGGTATCTGCTGAGGCGCCCTCCCCCCCAGACGGGGTGGCAGGGCAGAGGCGCCTGACATCCCAGACTGTGGTCGGCAGAGCTTCACCTCCCAGATGCAGGGGCGGTCGGCAGAGGCGCCTCCACACTCCCAGATGTTGGGTGCCCGGCAGAGGTGCTCCTCACTCAGACAATGCTGGCTGCAGAGGCGCCTCACTTCCCAGACAGGCCGACAGAGGCCTCCTCACCTCCTTACAGACTGGGATGGCCGAGCCCTCAGCCTCCCCAAACGGGCTGTTGGCATATGCCCCTCACCCTCCCAGATCTGTGGTTGGTCGAGCAAAGGTGCTCCCTCACTTCCCCAGACTTAGGCAGCTGCAGAAGCTCCCTCCTCACCTCCCAGAGGGAGGCGGTCGGGCAGAGGCGCCCTCACTTCCCTGATGAGACGGCCGGGCAGAGCGCCTCCTCACTTCCCAGTCGGCAGGCCAGGCAGAGATGCCCTACCTCCCTCCCTAGATGATGGTGGCTGGGCAGAAGCCTCACCTCCCCAGGTGATGGGTTGCTGCAGAGGTGCCTCACTCTGTGATGATGGGTGGCTGGGCAGAGGCTCTCCTCCTTTCCCAGATCGAGGCGGCCAGGCAGAGGCTCTCCTGATTTCCCAGATGATGGGTGTGTATTAGCAGAGGCGCCTCACTTTCACGGATGGGGCAACTGCAGAGGCGCCTCATTCTTCTCTGTGGGGGGCTGCCTGGGCAGAGCCCCACTTCCCAGATGGGGTTGCTTAGGCGCCTCCTCACTTTCCCAGACTGGGTGGCTGTGGCAGACGCCTCACTTCCCTCCTGACCTGGGCGGTCGGGTAGAGGCGTCTCACTCTCTCCCAGACGGTGGTTACAGAGGCCCCTCCCTCACCTCCTGCTAGATCTAGGCGCAAGCTCGGGCAGAGCCCCTCACCCCCAGACGCATGGGTGGCCGGTCAAAGATGCCCTCACCTCCCCAGATCTGGGTGGCTGGGCAGAGGCGCCCACACATTTCCCAGATGATAGTGTGGCTGGGCAGATTCGGCCCCTCACCTCCCAGATGATGGGTGCGGCTGCAAAGAGGCGCCATCACCCCAGACGACAGTGGCCTGGCAGAGGTGCTCACTTCTCAGATCTGGGCTGCTGTGCAGAGGCACTCCCTCACTTCTTCCCATACCAGGCTGGGGGAGATGTGTTCTCACTCCCAGACGGGTGAGCTGGGCAGACGCCTCACTTCCCTCCTGACCCGGATGGCCGGTAGGTGCTCCTCTGCCTCCCCCGAATGGCTGGTGGTCGGGACAGAGTATGCTTCACCTCCCAGACAGGATGAATGGCAGGGCCTCCCTCACTCTGTGACGAGCAGGGTCGGCAGAGCTTCCCTCACCTCCCCCCAGACACATCATGGCCGGGCAGACGCGCTCCCTCACATCCAAGACGAAGGGGTGGCTGGGCAGAGCTTCCTCTTCCTCCCCATAGCAGAGAAGACCCTCACCTCCCCAGACGCATGGCATGGGCATATTCGCCCCTCACTCCCCAGACAGGATGGTCGGGCAGAGCCCTCACTCCCAGACGACGTGTCAGGCAGAGAGGGGCGCCCCACCTCCCACCCATGGGTGGCCAGGCAGAGGCCCAAATTTCCCAGACGCTGGGTGTGCATGTAGCAGAGCGCCCCCCTCTTTCCTGGACACGCGGGCAGGTGCTCCCTCACTCTTCCCCCACACGGGTCGGGCAGAGTATGCCTCCTCACTTCTTCCGATCAAGGAGCCGGTAGAGGCATGCCTCTCCTCACTCCCAGGCGGGCGGTCGGCAGGCGCCTCCCTCACTCTTCGCAGACGGGTGGCTGGCAGGCAGACGCCTCCCTCACTTCCTCCCCTTACGGGCGCTTCCCGCCTCCCAGCCGATGGTGGTCGGAGAGAGGCGCCCCTCACTCCCCCAGACAGGATGGTCGGGCAGAGGCCCCTCCCTCAGTCTCTCTAGACTCAGGTGGCCGGCAGGGGTTCTCCTCGCTTCCCAGACATGATGGTCGGCAGGGCGCCTCACTTCTTCCCTGACATGGTGGCCGGGCAGAGGCGCCCCTCATTTCCCAGAGGAGACAGCCGGGCAGAAGCGCTCCTCACTTCCCAGATGATGGGTGGCCGGGCAGAGCTGCTCCTCACCTCCCAGAGGATGGGTGGCCAGGCTGAAGGCCCCTCACCTCCCAAACGTGGCGGTCACAGAGGGCCTCCAGATGGGATGGTTGGGTGACACGCGACTCCTCACCCTCAAAGGTGATGGCTCACTGGCATAACCCCTCACCTCCCAGAAGGGGTGGGTCGGCAGACGCCAAGCCTCCTCACCTCTTCCCAGATGGGGTGGCCGAGGCTCTCCTCAATTTCCCTCCCAGATGGGGTGGCGGACGGGGTGAGGTGTTCACTCCTCCTGACGGGCGCTGTGGCAGAGGCCCACCCTCACCTCCCAGATAATGGTACCGGGCAGAGGCACTCCTCAAATTCCCAGATGGTGGCGTGGTCAGCAGAGGGTGCTCCTCGGCACTCTGTGACCTAGGAAGCCGGGTAGCAACCCCGCTTCCCAGACGAGCGTCGGGTGAGGCGCCATGATTTGTGAGGATGGTGGCTGGCAGAGGCGCCTCACTTTTCAATGGACGGGCGACCGGGTGCAGAGGCGCCTCATTCTTTCTGGATGGGGCGCCTGGCAGAGGCCTCACTTCCCTGAAGGGCGGCCACGCAGAGGGCGCCTCACCAAATCCCGGCTGCTGACCGGCATAGGCACTCCTCACCTCCCAGACGGGCGCGTCGGGCAGAGGTTCTCCCAACTTCCCAGACCTGATGGTCGGGGTGAGGGCGCCTCATTTCCTCTTCCTGATGGGGTGGGCCGGTCAGTGTCCCTCCTCACTTCCCTCCCAGATCTTATTCTGCCGGGCAGAGGCGTCTTCACTCCTGTGACGGTGGGTGGTCAGGCGCTGTGTCTCACTTCCCAGACCTAGGTAAAGGTCAAGCGCCCTCATTCTTACAGACTAGGCGCCTTCCGCAGAGGCGCCTCCCACTCCCCAGACGCATATGGTTGGCAGAGGCGGCTCACTTTGTCAATGGACGGGCGACCAAGAAGCTGCCTCCCTCACTTATTTCCAAACAAGTGGCGGGCAGAGGCACCCTCACTTCCCAGATGGTGGGGCGGCTGGGCAGAGGCGCTCCTCACTTTCTCCCAGACGGGTGGGTCGCAGGCCCTCCTCATTTCCCTCCAGACGAGGTGGCCGTGCAGATGCGCTCCTCACTTCTTCGCTGATCGGGCGGTCATGAGCATCTCACCTCCTGTATGATGGGTGGTCTTTCTCAGATCTGCCTCACTTCCCAGACAGTGGTCGGTAGAGGCGCCTCTCACTTCCCAAACTGGGGTGGCTGCCAGGCAGAGGCGCCTCCTCACTTCCCAGACGGTAAGGGTGGCCTGGGCAGAGGCTCTCCTCACTTCCCCAGACGGGTGGTCAGGCAGAGGCGCCTCATTTCAGACGTGGGTGGTCAAGCAGGTGCTCCCTCACCTCCCAGACGATGGGGCTGGGTGAGGCGCCCTCACTGCTTCCCAGACTGGCTGACGGGCAGACGCCTCCCTCACTCCTGTATCTAAGGTGGTCGGGCAGAGGCACTCCTCACTTCCCAGATAAGGGATGTGGTCGGCAGAGGCGCTCCTCACCCCACGAAGTGTACAGGCAGAGTGCTTCTCACCTCCAGGCCCAGGCAGCCGGGCAGAGGCGCCTCCCTCACTTCCCAGTCGGCTGGGTGGCCGGGCAGAGGCGCTCCCCTGCTACTCCCAGATACCGGCTGGGTCAAGCAGAGGCCTTCTCACATCCCAGACGATGGTGAGCCGTGGGCAGAGGGCGCCTCACCTACCAGACGCATGGGTGGCTGGGCAGAGGAGCTCCTCACCTCTTTTCCTGGATTGGGTCGCCTGGCAGAGGCTTCCTCAATCATTCCAGACAGGGCAGAGGTGCCCCTCACCTCCAGACGGCCAGGCAGGTAAGTGCCCCTCACCTCTCTCTCCAGACGGTGGCAGGCAGAGGCCCTCCCCAATTCCTCCCAGACTCCAGGGTCTGGCATATGCCCTCACCCTTTCCCTGATCTAAGCAGAGGAGCACCTCACCTCCAGAGGAGACGGGTGGCCGCACAGACCTCCCTCACCTCCCAGGACAGGATAGTCAAGTAGAGGCGCTCCTCACCTCCCCTGGGATGATGGCTGTAAAAAGAGGGTGCTCCCTCACCTCCCAGGATCTAGGCTGAAAAGGCCCCTTACTCCCAGATCCATGGGTGGTGGTCGGGTCAGAGGCCCCTCACCTCCCAGATGATGGCGTGGTCGGGCAGAGGCGTCCATCTCCAGACCCATGGGTGGCCAAGCAGAGGCGCTCCCAAATTCCCAGATGATGGGTGGCCTTCCGGGCAGAGGCTCACCCAGACGACAAGCATGGCAGAGGCGCTCAATTCTTTCCCGGATGTGATCACTGGCAGAGGTGTTCTCTCACCCTTCCTGGATCTAAGGCTGGCAGAGGTGCTCCCTCACTCTTCCCGGATGGGGGAGGCCGGGCAGGAGGCTTTCCCCTCCCCACTCCCCAGGGCGTGGTCAAGTAGAGGTCCTTCAAGACTTCTTCCCAGATGGGTAATAGACAGAGTAAGTGCTCCTTGGCTCTAGACGCTAATGGTCAGAGTCGCCCCCTCACCTCCTCCCAGAAGGCTGCTGGCAGCCGGCGCCCCACCTTACAGACGGTGGTGGCCGAGCAGAGGTGCTCCTCACCCCAGAGGAGGCAGTCAAGAAGTGCTCCTCATCTCCCAGCGATGGGTGGTCGGGCAGAGCTGCCTCACATCCTGCATGATCTGGTGTCAGGCTGAGGCCCCACTTCCCAAATGGGCCGTGAGGGCGCCCTCACTGCCTCCCAGACTGGATGCACAGGCATACGCCTCCTCACCCTCAAAGCACATGGCTATCGGGCATAGGGCACTCCTACCTCTGGTGAAGGTGAATGTGGGTAGAGGGCTCCCGTAATTCCTAGACTTGATTGGCCGGGCAGGAGGCGTGCTCCTCTACTCTTCCTTCCCAGGATGGGGTGGCTGGCTCAGGAGGCGGCCCTCACTTCCCTCCCAGACTGGCCGTCAAGTGAGTAAGGCTCCTCACTCTTCCCAGATGGGGTGGGAGCTGGTCAGAGGCCCTCACCTCCCTCCCAGACGGGGTGGCTGTCGGGCAGAGGCTCCCCACCCAGACTGTGGGTGGTCGAAAGCAGAGGTGCCCCCACCCAGAAGAGGCAGTCAAGCCTCCCTATTTCCCACACCCAGGCTGTCAAGCAGAGGCGCCCATGATTCCCAGATTCCATGGGTGAGCCACAGAGGCTCACTTGTCACGACAGGCTTAATCGGGTGGCTTCCTATATTCCTCTGGATGCACCGGCAGAGGCGCTCACTTCCCCAGATGGGTGGCCATGCAGAGGCCCTCACCCTCAAAGTTGATGGTTGGTCGGGCATAGGCATTCCCCACCTCCCAGACGGGGCGTCCGGGCAGAGGTGTTCTAACTTCCCCAGACTTGATGGCCGGGCAGATGCGCCCTTGCCTCCTCCCAGATCGGCTGCCGGGCAGAGGCGCCTCCCACCTCCCCAGGACGGTGGGTGGCTGAAAGTAGAGGTGCTCCCTACTTCCTTGGGGACGAGGGTGCTTGTACGTAAGCTGCTCTCCTCATTTCACAGACGAGGCGGCCAGGCAGAGTAAGGCCCCATTTCCCAGACTTATGGTGGTTGGCAGATGCCTCTCACTTTATCACGGACGGGGCGACTGGGCAGGGGTGCACCACTTATTTCCAAATGAGGCGGCCAGGCAGAGGCCCTCACCTCCCAGGATGGGCGGCCGGCAGGCACCCCACCTTCTACCAGACGGGTGGCCTGGCAGAGGCCTCCTCATTTCCTCCAGACGAGGGCTGAAAAGTAGATAACGCCTCCTCACTCCCCTCTTCTGGGCTTGATCGCATGGCTATGAGGAGGGCGAATCCTCACCTCCTCTCTCCCCAGGCAATGGTGGTCGGGCAGATCGGCCTCCTCACCTCCCAGACAGGACATGCCTGCAGAGGCGCCTCCCCACTCCCAAACGGGCTGGCCAGGCAGAGGCACCCCTCACTCCCACACATAGGTCGGGCAGACCTCACTTCCCCAGACGGTGGGTGGTTGGGCAGAGGGCCCCTCACTCCCCAGATCGCAGGGGCCGGGCAGAGGCGCTTCCTCACAGCTTCCCAGACTGGAGGGGGTCGGACAGAGAGCGCCACTCACCTCCCCAGACGCAGGTAGCTGGACAGAGGCCTCACTCCTCTTCCCAGACTGGCTGGTCGGGCAGACGTGCCAGCCTCCCTCACCTCCTCCCAGACCTGGGTGGTCGTGGGCAGAGCTCCTCACCTCCTCCCTGACTGGCTGTCGGGTAGAGGCGCCCCTCAGCCCCAGTCGATGTAAGGGTCGGGTGAGGCACCTTCCCCAGATATAATGGTCGGCAGACCTCACCAAAGACTTGTGTTTGGCTCGGGCTGTGGCCCCTCACCTCCCCAGACTAGGCAGTCGGGCAGAGAGCCCCTCACCTCCCAGTCATGGGTGGGTCGGACAGAGACGCCTCATTTCAGATGATGGCTGGCTGGCAGAGGCGCCTCCCTCACATCCCAGACGCATGGGTGGTCAAGCAGAGGCGCCCCTCACCTACCAGACCCATGGGGAGGCTGGGCAGAGCGCCCCTCACTTCTTCCCCGACCTGGTCGCCTGGGCAGAGGCCCCTCACCTCAGTTTCAGATGGGCTGTCGGGTGAGGTCTCCCTCACACTCCTTCCAGACTCAGGTCGGGCATAGGCGCCTCCCTCACTTCTTCCCTCGATGGGGCCCGGCAGAGGCACACTTCACCTCCCAGACGATGGGTGGCTACCGGGAAGACACGCCCCACTTCCCAGACAGGATAGCCGGGCAGAGGCCCTCACCTCCTGTGATGATGGGTGGTCGGGCAGGGGCCCCTCACTCCTAGACCCATGGGTCGGGCAGAGGCCTCACCCCCCCAGACCATGGGTGAGCTGGTCAGGCGCCCTCACTTCCCCAGACCCATGGGTGGTCAAGTAGAGGTGCTCCAAATTTCCCAGATGGGTGGCTGGCAGAGGCGCCTCCCAAATTCCTCAGATGATGGGTGTTTAGCCATCACCTCCCCTGATGATGGGTGGCTGGCAGAGGCCTCCTCACTCTTCCCAGATGCCCCGGCAGAGGCGCCCCTCACTCCCCTTTCCCTGATCGGGCCGGGCAGAGGCTTTCTCTCACCTCTTCCTGGATGGGGCGGGTCGTGCAGAGGTGCTCCTCACTTCCTTCCTGACGGGTGCTGGGCAGAGGCTCTCCTCACTTCAGGTGGGGCTGTCGGGTGAGTGCCTCATGCCTCTTCCCAGACGGGTGGCTGGCCAGAGGCGCTCCTCACTCTCTCCCAGACTGGGTGGTCAGTCAGATGCATCCTCACCTCCCCCCCTCCCAGAAGCCAGCCGGGCAGAGTTGCTCCTCACCTCCCAGACGGGGTGGCCGGGCAGAGGCGCTTTCTCACCTCCCAGAAGGGTCAGCCGGGCAGAGGCGCTCCCTCACTCCCAGGATCTTAATGCATGCTGGGCAGAGGCCCCATTTCCCAGACGCATGGGTTATTGGTCAGAGCACGCGCCTCCCTCACCTCCCAATCGCATGGCCAGGCAGGCTCTCCTCCTCACCTCCCAGATCTGTGGGTAACTGGGCAGATCTCGGGCTACTAACCTCCCAGACAGGCAGATATGCCCCACCTCCCAGATGCAGCGCTCGGGCAGAGGCTCTCCTCCTCACTCTTCCCAGACCTCAGATCAAGTAGAGGGCGCCTCCCCACCTCTATGATGTGGCTGGTCGGGCACTCCCTCACCTCCCCAGACTGGGCGGCCGGGCAGAGGTCTTCTTAACTTCCCAGACTTGATGGCCGGGCAGAGGCGCTCCTCACTTATTCTCAGATGGGTAATGGCCGAGGCGCCTCCCTCACTTCCTCCCAGACGTGGCTGCTGCTCATGCCCCTCACCTACCAGGACGTGAGGCCCTGGGTGAGGCGCCTCTACCTTCCCTCTTAGATGATGGGTGGCTCGGGTGAGGCCCCTCCCACATTCCCCACCCATTACAGGTCATGCCTCCACACTTCCCAGACTCCACATGTCGGCAGAAGCTCCTCCCACCCTCCTCAGTTCCCAGACGCATGGCTGTAGCGCCTCCCCACCTCCCCCCCCCAAATACGTCAAGGCGCCTCCTCACTTCAGATGATGGGTGGCCGTGAGGCTCTCCTCACCTTACAATGGGTCTGGCAGAGGTCTCCTCCCCACCTCCCAGATGGTGGTAAGCAGGCAGAGGCGCCTCCCTACCTCCTCTCCCAGACTATGGCCAGGCAGAGAAGCTCCCTCACTCTTCCCATATAAGTGGTTGAGAGCCGCCTTCACTCCTCCCACGGGTAGCCGGGCAGAGGCGCCCCAAGCAATCTCCTTCAGAGGATGGGTGGCCGGGCAGAGGCTCCCTCCTCACCTCCCGGACGATGGGTGGCCGTGGAAGAGGGCACCCCACTGGCTGCACAGTGGTGGGGAGTAGCGCCCTCACCTCCCAGACGTGGCAGCGGCTCGGGCAGGCGCCTCCTCACTTCCCAGACGCTGGATGGCTGGGCAGAGGCGCCCCTCACCTCCCAGACGCTGGGTGGCTGTGGCAGAGGCCCCTGTTCAGTTCCAGACTGATGGGTGGCCGGGCAGAGGCGCCCTCACTTCCCAGATGGGGCTGCCATGAGGCGCCACCATGTCCCAGATGTGGGGTGGTCGGGCAGAGGCGCCTCGCTTCCCATGCAGCAGTGGTCGGGCAGAGGCGCCTCCTCCATCTCCCAGATCTGTGGCGGTGGTCGGCAGAGCCAGCCCTCACCTTCCTGGAGGGCCAGGTAGAGGCGCCCCACCTCCCAGAGGGATGGTCACAGAGAGGCGCCTCCTCACTTCCCATGGCCGGGCAGGCGCCTCCTCACCTAGACGGTATACCGGGAAGCAGGTGCTCCCTCACCTCCCCAGAAAGGACCCATGGGTGGCAGGCTGTGAGGCGCCTCCTCATCTCCCTGACAATGGTGCTGCGTCGCTCCTCACCTCCCAAAAGATGGTGGGCTGTGGCAGAGGCTCACCTCCCAGACACAGCGGGGTGGTCGTGCAGAGTCGCCCTCATTTCCCAAAAAAAGGTGTGTGTGTGTGGGTCAAGGGAGGGCCTCACCTCCCAGACGGGCAGCCAGGCAGAGGTCTCCCTAGTTCCTCGCAGATTGACAGTGTGGCCAGGTAGAAGGCCCCTTCCCAGATTTGGTGGGAAATGGCAGAGGCGCCTCCTCACCTCCCCAGACATTGGGTAAGCCTGGGCAGAAATGCCTCACCCAGACGATGCGGGGCCGGGCAGAGGCACTCCTCACTTCGCAGGACAGGGGTGGCCGGGAAGAAGGGCTCCTCAACTCCCAGACGATGGTTGGTCGGGCACAGGTGCTCCTCACTTCACAGATGGTGGGTGGCCGGGCAGAGGCGCCTCCTCACTTCCCAGACGGGCTGCCAGGCAGAGGCGCCTCACCTCCCCTCACGTGGCTGGCAGAGGCGCCTCCCTCACTCCCAGGTGGTGTGGGTGTCCCGGCAGAGGCCTCACTCCTCAGATGATGGTGGCTGTGGTAGAGCGCCTCCCCAGTCTCCTGTCAATGGGTGGTCGGGCAGAGGCCCCTCCCTCACTTCCCAGACTCCATGGGGTGGCCGGGTGCAGAGGCGCCTCCCTCACCTCCGACCCATGGGTGGCTGTGCAGGCGCCTCCTCACTTACCAGACCATGGGTGGTCAGGAGTAGCTGCCTCACCTCCCAGACGGTGCGGTCGGCAGAGGCCTCACCTCCCATTACACGCTTGGGTGGTCAAGAGGTCCTGCCTGCTCCCCAGACCATGGGTGACTGGGCAGAGGCTGTCCCACTCATGTGACTGAGCCGGCAGGGCAGAGGCTTCACCCTCCCAGATCATGGCTCGGCAGAGGCGCCTCCCAAACGGTGCAGGGTGGTCGGGCAGAGGCGCTCCTCCATTCCCAAACGGTGGGTGGCAGGGCAGAGGGGCTCCTCACTTCCCAGTCGGGGCGGCCAGGCAGAGGGTGTCCCCACCTCCCATACGGGGAGGCTGGGCAGAGGCGCTCCTCACTTCCAGGGTTAACTGTGTTGTCAGAGGCTGCAAAGACCTCACAGGATCTACGCGGGTCACAGAGGCGCCCCTCGACCATGTCAAGAGATGCATCCTCACCTCCCAGACGCTGTAATGGGCAGACTCTCACCCCAGAGACAATGTGGCTATGAGACCTCACCTCCCAGACTGTGGGTGGTCGGGCAGAGGCGCCCTCACCTCCCAGATGCTGGGCGGTCGGCAGAGGTGCTCCTCATTTCCCAGATGATGGGGTCGGGCAGAGGCCTCCTCGTCAGAGATGGCTGGCAGAGGCGCCCCTCAACCCCAGATGATGGTTGGTCGGGCAGAGGTGCTCCTCACTCTAAATCCATGGTGGGGTGGCTGGTGCAGGGCGCGCCTTCTTCACTCCCCAGGGCGGCCAGGCACAGGCGCTCACCACCGACGGTGGGCCGGGCAGAAGGGCCCTCACTCCCTGATGGTGGGGGTCCCGCAGGCCTCCCACTCCCAGATTCCATGGTGGCCTGGCAGAGTCGCCTCCCACTCCCCAACCACAGCCGGCAGATCGCCAGCCCCTCATTTCCAGATCGCAGGCCTGAGGCGCCCACTTCCCAGATCGCATGGCTGGGCAGAGGCGCCACCAGACGGGCTGCCGGCAGAGGCATGCCTGCTCACTTCCCAGATGATGGTTGGTCGGGCAGGGCGCCCCTCACCCCAGACGGTGGGTGACAGGGCAGGGCACCACCACCTCCCAGACGGCAGGTCAGAGGCCCTCCCCACTCCCAGACAACGGGTGGACAGGTAGAGCTTCCCTCACCTCCCAGACAGTGGTGGCCGGGCAGAGGCCTCCCTCACTTCCCAGACAGTGGGTGGTCAATGAGGCGCTCCTAACTTCCCAGAGATGGTGCCCGGGTAGAGGCGCCCCTCACCTCCCAGATGTGTGGTCGGGCAGAGATGCAGCCCCTCACCTCCCAAATGGGGCAGAGGCACCCCTCACCTCCCAGACGGGGTGTCCTGGCAGTATGGCCTCACATCCCCAGATGGGGTTTGCCAGTGGTGTTCTCACTTCCTCCCCTGATCGGGTGGCAGAGGCGCCTCACCCCTTCCCCGGATCAAATGGTCGGGCAGAGGTGTGCTCCTCACTTCCTGTGACAGGGGCAGCCTGGCAGAGGCGCCTCCTCACTTCCCCAGACGGGGTGGCCGGGCAGAGGCGCCGGAAAGCGGCCGGGCAGGCCCTCCCCACTTCCCATAGACGATGGGTGCCCCTGGCAGAGGCGCCTCACTCCCAGACTGATGGGTGGTCGGGCAGAGCCCCCACCTCCCAGACCTATTGGGTGGTTGGGTCTCCCTCACCACCCAGACTTACGGGTGGCTCCGGCAGAGGCGCTTTCACTTTACCGGACGGTGGGCCGGGCAGGTGAAGTTCTGATTTCACAGATCTGGGCGCCTGGGCAGAGCCTCCTCACTCTCTCTTCCGATCACAGCACGGCAGCGATGCTCCTCACTTCCCAGACGGGGCGACCGGGCAGAGGCACTCCTCACTTCTTCCCAGATGGGGTGGCCAGGCAGAGGCGCTCCTCACTTCCCAGATGGGGTGGCCAGGCAGAGGTGCTCCTCACTTCCCAGACGATGGGTGGCGGGCAGAGGCGCTCCTCACTTCCCAGATGATGGGTGGCCGGGCAGAGGCGCTCCTCACTTCCCAACTCAGGCGTCGGGCAGAGGCGCTCACCTCACCCAGATGATGGGGTGTCCTGGGCAGAGGCGCCCTCATTCTCTGCAGACAAATGGGTGGCAGGGCAGAGGAGAGCTCCCTCACCTCCCAGATGAGATGGGCAGTGCCCTGGCAGAGGCGCTCCTCACCTCCCAGAAGATGCGTGGCCGGGCAGAGGCGCTTCTCACTTCTTCCCGGATGGATCGCCCGGGCAGAGGTGCTCCTCACTTCTTCTGGGCCGAGGCGGCGGGGCGGTTGCTCCCTCACTTCTTCCCGGATAGGGAGAGGCGGGCAGGCTCTCCCTCACTTCTGGCCCGGTGGTGGGGCGTGAGGCCCTCCGCGCACTTCTTCCCAGATGGGGTGGCCAGACAGAGCGCTCACTTCTTCCCAGGCAGCGGTGGCGGTCAGAGTGGCTCCTCACTTCCTCCCAGAGGGGCTGCCGGTGTGGCGCTCCTCTGCCTGAGCGGTGGGTGGCGAGGCGAGGTGCTCCTCGAATTTCCCAGAGGAGCAGCCGGGGTCCTCACTTCCCAGATGATGGGTGGCCGGGCAGAGCTGCTCCTCACATCCCAGATGACGGGTGGCCAGACTGAGGCGCTCCTCACTTCCCAGATGGGCTGACCCGGGTAGAGGCGCTCTCCTGCTTCCAGGCGGGTGGCAGGCATATGCGCTCCCTCACCTCAAAGAAGCGATGGTTGGCCGAACATAGGCCTCTCTACCACTTCCCAGAAGGGGTGGCCGGGCAGAGGTGCTCCTAATTCCCAGACTTGATGGCCGGGCAGAGGCGCTCCTCACTTCTTCCCAGATGGGGTGGCTGGTCGGCTCTCACTCCTGGTGAGGGCTGCGGGTGGAGGCTCTCACTTCTTCCCAGATGGGGTGGCTGGTCCCAGGCGCTCCTCACTTCCCTCCCAGGCGGGGCTGCGGGCAGAGGCTCCACCTCCAGGCGGTGGGTGGCCGAGCAGAGGTGCTCACTTCCAGAAGAGGCAGCCAGGCTGAAGCGCTCCTTATTTCCCCTGCAGGCGGCGGGCAGGCGCTCATGATTTCCCAGACGATGGGTGGCTGGGCAGAGGCGCCCCTCACTTTGTCACGGACGGGGCGACCGGGCAGTGGCGCTCCTCATTCTTTCTGGATGCAGAGTGACGGGCAGGCGGCTCCCTCACTTCCCAGATGGGGTGGCAGCCATGCAGAGGCGGCTCCTCACCTCAAAGTGGATGGTTGGCCGGGCATAGAGCTGCCGCACCTCCCAAACGAGCGTCCGGGCAGAGGTGCCACTTCCCAGACTTGATGGCGGGCGTCGCTCCTCACTTCCTCCCTAGAGCGGGGGCTGCGGGCAGGCGCTCCTCACCTCCCAGGCGGTGGGTGGCGAGCAGAGGTGCTCCCCACTTCCCAGGCAGGCAGCCAGGCGGCGCTCCTCACCGAGGCGAAGCGTGGGCAGGAAAAACGCCTTCCTGACGATGGTGGCTGGGCAGGCGCCCTCGCATCGCGGGCGAGGCGACTGGGCAGGGGTGCATCTCGCAGCCTAAAAATGAGGCGGCCAGGCAGGCGCTCCTCCCCTTCACCCAGATAGGCGGCGGGCAGAGGCACTCACTTACCTTCTGAGGCGGGTGGCGGGCAGGGCCCTCCTCATTCCCTCTCCAGACGGGTAGCCGTGCAGATGCGCTCCTCACTTCGCCCGCTGGCAGGCGGCTGAAGGCGCACCTCCCAGGCAATGGGTGGCGGGCGATTCGCTCCTCACTTCCCAGACAGGATGGCGTGGCCTCCCTCACGCCCCAGGCGACCCAGGCAGAGAGCACTCCTCACTTCCCACGATAGGTGAGTCCGGGCAGAAACCGCTCCCTCTCATTTCCCAGGCGGGGTGGGTGGCGGCCTCCCTCACTTCCCAGGCTGGTGGGGCGGGCAGAAGCGCTCTCACAGCTTCCCAAACCCAGAGGGCGGACGAAGCACACTCACTTCCCAGGCGAGGCAGCTGAACAGAGCGCTCTCACTTCTTCCCAATTTGGCTGGCAGGCAGGCCTCCCTCACTTCCTCCCAGGCGGGGTGGCGGGCAGATGAGCTCCCTCACTTCCCTCCCCTGACAGGCGGTGGTAGCTCCCTGCTTACTCCCGTCGATGGTGGCGGCAGAGCACTCCCTCCCTTCCCAGATATGATAGCCGAGCAGAGCGCTCCTCCCTTCAAAAGGCAGTTTGGCGGGCTGTGGCGCTCCTGCTTCCCAGGCAGGAGCAGCCGGGCAGAGAACTCCTCACTTCCCAGTGATGGGTAGCGGACAGAGCGTTCCTCATTTACAGATGATGGTTGGCTGGGCGAAGCGGCTCTCACATCCCAGGCGATGGGTGGCGGGGCAGAGGCGCTCCTCACCTACCAAACTGTTGGGAGGCTGGGCGGCGCTCCTCACGCTGCTGGGGCGAATTACGCCTGGGCAGAAGCTCCTCTTATTTTAGGCAGGCGCCGGGCAGAGGCCCTCCTCACTTCCTTCCAGACGAGGTGGCGGGCATAGGCGCTCCTCACTTCTTCCCTGATGGGGCGCCCGGGCAGAGGCACACTTCACCTCCCAGACGATGGGTGGCCGGGAAGATACGCTCCTCACTTCCCAGACAGGATAGCCGGGCAGAGGCGCTCCTCACTTCCCAGATGATGGGTGGCCGGGCAGAGGGGCTCCTCACTTCCTAGACGATGGGTGGCCGGGCAGAAGTGCTCCAAATTTCCCAGATGATGGGTGGCTGGGCAGAGGAGCTCCTAAATTCCCAGATGATGGGTGGCCGGGCAGAGGCGTTCATCACCTCCCAGATGATGGGTGGCTGGGCAGAGGCGCTCCTCACTTCTTCCCGGATGGATGGGCGCTCCTCACTTCTTCCCAGGGCTGAGGCGGCGGGCAGAGGCGCCTCTCACTTCTTTGATGGGGCAGCCTGCAGAGGGTGCTCTAACTTCTTCCGGACGGGGCGGCGTGGTGCTCCTCACTTCTTCCGGACGGGTGGCTGGGCAGAAGCTCTCCTCACCTTCCAGACGGTGGGTTGCTGAGCAGAGGTGCTCCTCAATTCCCAGAGGAGGCGGCCGGGCAGAAGCGCTCCTCACTTCCCAGATGATGGGTGGCCAGGCAGAGCTGCTCCTCACTTCCCAGATGATGGGTGGCAGGGCAGAGCTGCTCCCTCCTCCCAGGTGTTGGTGGCGGTGGGGACAGCCTCACCTCCCAGGCGAAGGGTGGCGGGCAGAAGCTTTTCACTTTGAAGGGTTTGCGGCAGGCTCCTCACTTCCCAGACGGCAGTGGTCCGGGCAGAGGCGCTCCTGTTCCCAGACGATGGTGGCAGACTGTCACGCTCCTCACTTCCCAATCGTGGCGGCCAGGCAGAGGCTCTCCTCACTTCTTCCCAGATGGGGTGGCCGGTCAGAGGCGCTCCTCACTTCCTCCCAGACGTGGCTGCTGCCTAGAGGCGCTCCTCACCTACCAGACGGTGAGTGGCCTGGCAGAGGCGCTCCTCACCTCCCAGATGGGTGGCGGGTAGAGAGCCCTCCTCGATACCACGATTGGTGGCGGGCAGGCGCTCCACACTTCCCAGACCTGGCGGCCGGGCAGAAGCCCTCCTCAATTCCCGAACGGCGTGCGGGCAGTGCTTGATTGTTCACTAACATGTATTCCTTAAAATCTTTTACCTTGGGTACAGCATGGTAGCTAGCATCTGTAATCCCAGCACTTTGGGGGTGAGATGGGAGGAACGCGAAGATGGCGTTTGAGACCAACCCTGAGCAACATAGTGAGACCATTTTTGCAAAAAAATAAAAACTAGCCAGATTAATAGAGATTGCCCCACCTAGGTCCCAGCTACTCAGGAGGCTGGGGTGGGAGGATCTCTTGAGCCAGGAGTTTGAGACTGCAGTATTGCACTCTCAGCCCTGGGTGACAGAGCAGAACCTGTCTCTGAAAAAGAAAAAAAGGCCTCAAATTTCACTGTTTCCTGACGCCCTCTCTTCATGGATTCTCATCTGGTCTCTACCACCCCTACCCTTAAGTGCCTCCAAATCACTACCAGGCGTCTTCTATGACTGTTTCTTCCATCTGGGGCAGGAGTCATCTCAGGTCTCTCTTTCCTTCCCAACCCTTCCCCTTCCTCCTTTGGCAACTTCAACATCCTATATTCTCCCAGCTCTCTGCGGGGCGTCAGCACTCAATGTCCCTCACCTCATGGCCTTTGCTGGGCCCCAGGCTTCTTGGGGCTCTCGTGTGTTCCTTCTCTCTGCTCAATCCTCACAGGTGTCTCTGAATTATCAGCGCCTCTGGCTTTACCTCTTCCATCTGCCCTGGGCTCCTG
>JAKGGE010002573.1:0-11988 GCA_023748175.1 Hoolock leuconedys
CACTAACATGTATTCCTTAAAATCTTTTACCTTGGGTACAGCATGGTAGCTAGCATCTGTAATCCCAGCACTTTGGGGGTGAGATGGGAGGAACGCGAAGATGGCGTTTGAGACCAACCCTGAGCAACATAGTGAGACCATTTTTGCAAAAAAATAAAAACTAGCCAGATTAATAGAGATTGCCCCACCTAGGTCCCAGCTACTCAGGAGGCTGGGGTGGGAGGATCTCTTGAGCCAGGAGTTTGAGACTGCAGTATTGCACTCTCAGCCCTGGGTGACAGAGCAGAACCTGTCTCTGAAAAAGAAAAAAAGGCCTCAAATTTCACTGTTTCCTGACGCCCTCTCTTCATGGATTCTCATCTGGTCTCTACCACCCCTACCCTTAAGTGCCTCCAAATCACTACCAGGCGTCTTCTATGACTGTTTCTTCCATCTGGGGCAGGAGTCATCTCAGGTCTCTCTTTCCTTCCCAACCCTTCCCCTTCCTCCTTTGGCAACTTCAACATCCTATATTCTCCCAGCTCTCTGCGGGGCGTCAGCACTCAATGTCCCTCACCTCATGGCCTTTGCTGGGCCCCAGGCTTCTTGGGGCTCTCGTGTGTTCCTTCTCTCTGCTCAATCCTCACAGGTGTCTCTGAATTATCAGCGCCTCTGGCTTTACCTCTTCCATCTGCCCTGGGCTCCTGCCCTGCTGCATCCACACTTTCTGACCCCTACCTGGGTGACCCTACTATGACCTTTGCCCTCTGCCAAGTCCCTCTGGGTACTCTCATGGTCTGCTTCCTCAGCATCCACCGGGTGCAGGCACTCATGGAGAAAATGCAGAGAACTAAGAATTCCCTAACTCTTGGCTTCCTGAGAACCCCACAGTGTGATCCCGGAGTCTTCCGGCTGATTCTGGCCCAGTGGCTGTGATAACTCTTCTCCACTTGTATCAGATACTCACTGCTGTCACATCCCAACCTCATGAGGGAAGGGGCTTGCATCTGAGAGGAGCCAGGAATCATACCGGGGGCTTTCTTACCATCCTGCTCACATCTATATACTCCTTAGAACACTTGAACATCTTGATTCAGACACCTACGTGAAGCACTGCCTCAGCTCCCTTTCAGCCACACCTGTCTTTTGATTCCAGCGCCACTGTGAGTGACAGTTCTGCCATGAGCCTGACCAGCTGCATGTAGAACTAACTTTACAACACCTCTCACCTCCCCATCTGAAACCTTCTCTGTGTCATCTCTGCAGCCTGGGACCAGGCCCGGCTGCAAACACTCCTTAGTAGTCTCATGAATACGAAACCTGAAGTTCGGGGAGTTAATGCCTCCATGGGTGATCGCTGACCAGCAGGGATTTCCTCCTTTTCTCAATCCAGACAGACAGTCTGAGATGTGTGCCTTGTGGCTTCTCAGGTGGTTCACAGAATCAAGCAGTAGCGCCTACCTTGTGCTGCCCCTCACGCTTTACTCTCCCCTCACTCTTGCTTCACGGATCGCAGTTCCCAATACAGTGCTTACGCTATGTGTATATATATGCTTTTCTGATGTTCTACTCTCTGGGGAAGTCAGGCTAAATTTTGTCTTTCTTCTTCCAGATTCTAAAATAAATTCTTCTACCTGTGAGCTAAAGCAGCCCTTCCCAACTCCTGCGTTTCTTCTCTAGTGATAAGCCTCATCTCTTCCAATAAGTGAATCTTGACCTTGATACTTTTTAGAAATGTATCCTTAGAGCTTAATCTCTCTTTTCAGAGGTACCCTCCTATGGAATTACCTCCATAAAATGACTAAGGGAGGAAGAATACCTGAAGCTTGTCAGTGATATCTTCAGTCCGTAGATGGTTTTAAAGAACTAAAGTAATAGTCATCATACATCACCTTAGTGGTGACATTACCATCGCGGCTTATCACAGATCTACAAAGCAATGAGTCCCTCTCACTTCATGATAGTTACAAGCGCTTGCTCTGATTAGCAGAGAATAACAAAGGCATGATATGATACGGATGTTGGAGCGGCTAGCAAGGCATGCTCTCCAAATAAGTGACTCACTCTTGTGCGGCGGTTCTTGCGACGAATGTGATTCCAGTGTGTGCCTTGGCAAAGATTTAGAAATTACAACATGGTTTTGGACCGTGGGGTTGATGACAAATGGTAAGTCATAGATATTAAAGCCTTAAATGTTTGGGAATGTCCCTGTACTTTCTATCTCTTTCTTAATCCCTGCTGTCTGCTCTTTGGACTTCAGATGTGCATGGCCTCCTCATTCTGAAATGCAGAAACTGTCACTTGACTCTGTGGTGCCACTTAGCTATCATTTTCACTGTTGCACAGATCACTGAACTTCACTCCTCAAGTCCTCTCACAACTTGCTTGGCCTTACTGTACTTCTCTTATTTGTGGCACCTGACTATTAGCTAACCTTTCCTTGGTCTTCCACTGTCATGCATGATTCTATAACCTTTTCCTGGTGCTTATATTATTTTACTGGTCACATCCTTTCTCTCTCTCTCTCTCCCCTTTTGGGCTCTTCTTTCTCCTCTCCTCTCTCTTTTTTTTTTTTTTGAGATGGGTCTCCTTCTGTCCCTCAGGCTGGAGTGCAGGTAAAGCCATCTCAGCTCACTTTCTAACCTCCACTTTGGGTTCAAGTGATTCTCCTGCCTCAGCCTCCTGAGTAGCTGGGATTACAGGCAAGCACCACCACACCAAGCTAATTTTTGTATTTTTAGTAGAGGCGGTTTTGCCATGTTGGCCAAGCTGGTCTTGAACTCCTGACCTCAAGTGATCCACCAGCCTCAGCCTCCCAAAGTGCTGGGATTACAGGCATGAGCCATGGCACCTGGCCTATTTTTCCTTTCTTGAGCAGCACCTAAGGTGTTACGTCCTTAACCCTACTCTTCTTCATGAGTTCCCTGAGTCACTTGTTTTGGGTTATATGAAGGTCCCACTTACCGGAGAATAAACTCAACACAGACGATTAGAAATAAGAGGGCTGTCTTATTGACACTTACTGGTAATTTATCCCTCCAGTTTGAATGCTTTTGAGATGAAAGGCTTGCCTCACCCACACAGCAACATTTTTTTTCATTTTAGGAGAGCTCTATTACGTCAAATAATTTCTTATGTATGGCTGAATCTGTCTCACAGAATTCTGAGACATTGGCTGTTTTCCGCCCTTAAAGTAACACTGAAAAATCTTCCCTCTTCTTTCTGACAACCTTAGCAATGCTCTTTTTGGCTCCTATGAAGCTTTTTCTAAGTCCCAAAGTCTCTCCAGACCCAAGCCTTAGAAACATTTTGACTCTTCCTTCTTTTCCCGAACCAACAAATCATCAAATACTAGAGTATAGGTTTGAAATTTCTCCTGCAGAAAAAAGCACATTTCAATGTGTAATTATTAAAATTGTGAAATAATAGCAATTTTTTTTTGAGACAGGGTCTCAAGCTCTGTCACCAGGCTGGAGTGCAGTGGTGCAATCTCCGCTCACTGTAGCCTGACCTTCAAGCTCAAGCCAATCCTAAGCCTTTCAGCCTTCCAAGTAGCTGGGACCACGGGCATGCACCACCATGCCCAGCTAATTTTAATATTTTTTTGTAGAGGCAGAGGTTTTGCTATGTTGCCCAGGTGGTCTCAGACTCTGAGCTCAAGCAATCAGCCTGCCTCAGCCTTCCAAAGTGCTGGGGTTTCAGGTGTGAGAGCCACTGTAGCCAGAAATAAATAACTTCTCTCAAATTGAATTTAGAACTAATTCAATGAGTGATTTTAAAATCCAATAATGTCAAATCAAGGATGTCAGTTAATAAAATGGTAATCAGACAGTTGGATCTGAAACAACAATAAATCAAAGTCACTGAAATAGTGTGGTACTGACATGAACGAACTGTAACCACAGTACATTGATTACACACCTGTAGTCTCACCTATTTAGGATAATCAATGGTAAGAGCTCAAGGCCAGCCTGAATAACACAGTGAGACCCTGTGTCACGAAAAATGTTGTGAATTGATATATAAAAGAAGAAAATATATATATTACTGAGGAGATTGGGATTACTCAGCAATAATTTGGAATCACTGTGGCTATGAATTTGGAAAATGCAAGTATAGATTGTCACTATATATTGAATGAAGTCTATATTGGGATTAATAAATTTTAAAAAATAAAATCATAGGAAAATGAAGTAAAAAATCATTGAATAGTAAATAAACTTTTAAGATAAAAGGTACAGGTTAAGTTTCCACTTATCCAAAATCCCTTGGGACCAAGAAGTGTTTTTGGATTTCCAGATACTTACTAGATTTTGAAATATTTGCATGTACATGAGTGAGGGAGATATAAGGGGGATGGGACCCAAATCTAAACAGGACATTCATTTTATGTTTCAAATCTCACAGTACACACATAGCCTGAAAGTTATTTTTATACAATATTTTAAATAATGTTTTGCATGAAACACAGATTGTGTGCGTGTGAACCATCAAAGCAAGTGTCACTATCTCAACCATCCATGTGGACATTGCTTATTTTTGGTATCACTTTCTGTTACTCCAGACTCTAAATATATATACTAGTGATAGAGAATCATTTTTGGGCAGTAGCGGTGGCTCAGTACCTGTAATCCCAGCACTTTGGGGGAGGGGCAGATCATGAGGTCAGGAGATGGGGCTTCATCCTGGCTAACACAGTGAAACCCGTCTCTACTAAAAACACAAAAAATTAGCCAGGCGTGGCGGCATGGGCCTGTAATCCCAGCTACTTGGGAAGCTGAGACAGGAGAATCCCACTTGAACCCAGGAGGTGGAGGTTGCAGTGAGCCAAGATCACGTTACCACTGCACTCCAGCCTGGGTGACGAAGACTCTGTCTTAAAATAAATAAATAGAAATAAAATCATTTTCTTACACTTATTCACATGAGTATGACCAGTAGAAAATATGGCATACCATCCAATACCATTCAGGACATAGGCATGGGCAAAGACTTCGCGAACTAAAACACCAAAAGAAACAATGGCAACAAAAGTCAAAATAGACAAATGGGATCTAGTGAAACTAAAGAGCTTCTGCATGGCAAAAGAAACTACCATCAGAGTGAACAGGCAACCTACAGAATGGAAGAAAATTTTTTGCAATCTACCCACATCTGACAAAGGGTTAATATCCAGATTCTATAAAGAACTCAGAAACAAATTTACAGGAAGTAAATAAATAACCCCCACTACATCAAAAGTAGGCAAATGATATGAACAGACACTTAAAAGACTTTTTGGGAGCTTGAGTCACAAACTCTATAAACCAGGCAGGAGTGCAGTGAACGTCTCGGCTCACTGCAGCTCCATACTCCCGGGTTCACGCCATTCTCCTGCCTCAGCCTCTCTGGGTAGCTGGGACTACAAGTAGCCTGCCATACGCCGGCTAATTTTTTGTATTTTTTAGTAGAGCTGAGGTTTCACTGTGGTCTAGATCTCCTGACCTAAATGATCCAGCCATACCGACCTCCCAAAGTGCTGGATTACAGCGTGAGCCACGCACCCAGCCTCAAGCGAAGAACATTTATGCAGCCAACAGGCGCATGCAAAATGCTCATCATCGTGGTCATCAGAGAAATGCAAATCAAAACCACAATAAGATACCATCTCGCCAGTTAGAATGACAATCATTAAAAGTCGAAACAACAGATGCTGGAGGGATGTGGAGAAATAGGAATGCTTTTACACTGTTGGTGGGAGTGTAAAAATTAATTCAACCATTGTGGAAGACAGTGTAAGAGTGATCCCTCAAGGATCTACAACTAAATTACCTGTTAACCCAACAATCCAATTACTGGATATATACCCAAGGATTTATAAATCATGCTACTATGAACTACATGCACACATGTATGTTTATTGTGGCACTATTCACAATAACAAAGTCTTGGAACCAACCCAAATGTCCATCAGTAATAGACTGGATTAAGAAAATGTGTCACATATATACACCATGGAATACTATGCAGCCATAAAACAGGATGAGTTCAGGTCCTTTGCAGGGACATGGATGAGGCTGGAAACCATCACTCCCTCAGCAAACCATCACAAGGACAGAAAGCATGTTCTCATTCATAGGTGGAACTGAACAATGAGACCACTTGGGACACAGGGTGGGAACATCACACACTGGGGCCTGTTGGGGCTGGGAGGGATAGCATTAGAGAAATACCCAATGTAAATGATGACTGATGGTGCAGCAAACAAACATGGTACATGGCACCATGGTCAAACCTGCACGCTAAAAGTAATATAAAATTTAGAACTTAAAGCAGCAATTAAAAAAAGAAAAGAAACCATGGAATGCCATCAATGCGGAAACGTAATGTGTTCAGGGCAACCAAGCTGCCTGGGGGGCAGCATCCCCTGAATAGCTTCTGATCAGCTGTTTAACAGTAGGCAACAAACAGCAGCAGGTTCCAGGCTCCACCCATGATGCTGTGTTTTGATGAAAGCGTTACTGTGCACTGTATTTTTATTTTTTTAGATGAGAAGAAACTTCAGAAGCAACATGAGGGAGACCAGGAAGTGGGGTCCCTCTGGGCTCAGGGAGGCCCTTCTGCTGGATGGTTTTAAAGATGCTCTAAGAATCATCTGCCCTCATTAAAAGCATAAATGTCAAGCATAAATTGTTCTTGTCTTCTTTATATCAGGTTGCAAAGTCTCTCTAACTTTATAAACCTGATATACACTCTGTTATACCATGGTGCTCTAGTCCTTCAAATGGTGAACCCATCATATGTTTCTTTTTTTCTTTTCTTTTTTTTTTTTTTGAGACAGAGTCTCGCTTCTGTCGCCCAGGGCGTGGTGGCGATCTCAGCTCACTGCAAGCTCCACCTCCCTGGGTTAATGCCATCTGCTGCCTCAGCCTCCCAAGTAGCTGGGACTACAGGCTTGCACCACCATGCCCAGCGAATTTTTATGTATTTTAGTAGAGACAGGTTTCACCATGTTAGCTGGTGAGTCTCCGGCCTCCTGCCAGGGATGCACCGGTCTCCTAAAGTGTTGATTACAGGCGGAGCCACCACGCCTGAAATTTTCAAACGCTTATTATGTCGTCTAGAGGCAATTTTTCTGCAGTGTTAACCATGTTATCTCTCATCATTGTGCACCTGCATTTGACTGTGACCCACACAAGGTCAGGTGAGAAATCTAATTTGTGAGACGTTGGTGCTTAAATTCTCTGTAGATTTTGAGGTATCTTGATGTGAAATTTTAAGATTAGATGCTCAGCTCAAAATAGATGGCACAGCTACCTTGGAAAATAACAGTCTGATAGTTCCTTGAAAGGTTAAAGATAGAGTTACCATATGACCAGGCACCCACTGGGAGGTATGCAAAAACTCCAAGAGAAGGGAAATACATGTTCACACACAAAAACTTGCACATGAATGTTCATAAAGTGCAACATATTCACTACAATTCTAAAGTGGTAGCCATTAAACCTATGTCCATCAACTGATGAACAGATAAATAAAATGCGGTATATGCATACAATGGAATATTATTCAGCAATCAAGAAGAATGATGTACTGATACATAATGCCATTACTGGATAAACCCTGAAACATTATCTAAGTGCAAAATGCCAGTGTGAAAAGTAATTCACGGCATATGGTAAGGATTTCATTTATATATGAAAATGTCCAGAATAGGAAAATCCATAGAGACAGAAAATAGATTGGTGATTTCCTAGGGCTGAGGTGCAGATGAAATGGGGAACAGGGACTGCTAACAATGGGTATGGGGTTTATTTGGGGTGACAGAAAAGCTTCTAAAATTGATTGTGGTGATGGTTACACAATTCTGTGAATACACCAAAACAAACGGGTTTGCACCCCACGTGGGTAAATTGTGTGTGTAGTATTTGAATTCATGTCTCATTAAAGCCGTGTAAAGGCAATTGAAGAACCGTGAGTAAAATGCATGAGAAACAGAACTGATAGGTGATATATTGGGATGTAAAGAAAGGGATTTTATTGGGCGAGGATTAGCTCATAATTGTGGAGGCTGGAGAAACTCCATCCGCCATTTGTAAGTTGAAGGTCCAGGAAAGCCAGTGGTATAAGTTTCGTCCCAGCCCAAAAGCCTGAGACCCGGAGGGAACCAATGATGTGAGTCTAGGTCTGAGCCCAAAGGGTCTCACAGTTGAGAGAGCTGATGTCCAAGGGCAGAAGAAGGGATGTCCAAAGGAAGCAGAGAGAGCCAATTCACCTTCCTCCACTGCCATTTGCTTGTTAACCTGATTGTGCAAAGAGCTCAGTGTGCAAAAATATAAGGCCCAGAGGGAGAGGCCAGCTGTGGCTCACACCTGTAATCCCAACACTTTGGGAGGCTGAGTGAGGATCACAAAAGTCAGAGATTGGAGACCACCTCTGACTCAAGACGGTGGAACCCCGCCTCTAATAAAAAAAATACAAAAAATTAGCTGGGCATGGTGGTGGCCTGTGAGTCCCAGCTACTTTCGGAAAACTGAGGCAGGAGAATGGTGTGAACCGGGGGCCGAAGCTTGCAGTGGCCGAGTGAGCTGAATCACATGCCACTGCACTCCAGCCTGGGCAACAGAGGCGAGAACTCCGTCTCAAAAGGAGGGAGAGGACACACAGGATATCTGGGTGACCCAGACTAACTCTGAGTATTTAAACAATGACCCCTTGGCCGGGGTTTGTTTATGTATCAGTGGAGAGCAGTGATGAGAACTTGCTGGGCTTAGTTCTGAATCTCCCACCAAACAATGCCTTCTGCTAATGGGGGTCTGCTAGCTGCCTACCCAAGGGCCAGTGCCTGGGAATCACTGACAGTTCACACTATATGGGTATGGCCTGGGGCATCAGCCACTTATAGCTGGGGAGAGGGCCTGGCTCAGAAGACTAAGAGGTTTGCACAGGAGCCAGCAGGGCTCTGTCACCCAAGGGAGGTACCTGGGACTCAGTTTAAGGGACAGTTTCAACCTCTGGTGCCATCTTTCACTTGTGTCCCACACTTCCAGTTGGTCTTGTGCCTCATCTAATACCCACACCTGATATTTGCCAAAACTGTCTGGACCAGCAGGCATCCCTCAGATTCTGCTTCCAAACCATAGCTGAGCAGGCAACTCCATAGGCCCCAAGGCATGTGTATTTCTGATCAAGTCCCCTCCCACCTACTGGTGACACTTGATTCTCACGTCCCTAAGGGTTTACCAACAACACTTGTCTTTCCAGACTGTTCTATTAAGAGTGTATGCGACACTCCTCTATAACAACAACAACAAAAATTAATGCCTGTGGCTATCCATGAAGCAGCAACAGGAGACGGCTACTTTGTTATGAGCCAGTCGTGTGATAAAACCAGAAACAAAAACTAGCCTTTCCGTCTTGGTGAAAAAGAAAGAGGGGCCACTAGGCAAGGATGGTAGAGAGCCACCTGCATTCCTCATTCAAATTCTTACACTCATTCCTTGATTTCTCTCAACAGGTAGTCATCAAATCTGAGATTTGGTGTTGTTATAAACCTCTTCAAAAGAATATTGGGAGAGAGGCTGGGCAGTGACTCATGCCTGCACTTTCCCTCCAGGACTTTGGGAGGCTGGGGAGGGTGGGATGTGAGGTCAGGAGTTCAAGACCAGCCTGGTCAACATGGTGAAAACCCGTCTTCTACTAAAAAATACATAGAAAATTAGCTAGGTGTGGTGGCAGAGGAGCCTGTAATCCCAGCTACCCGGGAGGCTGAGGCAGGAGAATAGCAGCTTGAACCTGGGAGGCGAAGGTTGCAGTGAGCTGAGATACGTGCCACTTTACACTTCAGCCTGAGCAACAGTGAGACTCCATCTTTAGAAAAAAAAAAAAAGGACGTAGGGAAGAAATAGCAAACCCTGGACATTTCAGATCACTAAACTACCCGTTGTGTGACTTTACTTAAAATAATGTTTTACAAACTCATGGAATATTACTGGCTTTGGCGTGTGCAGTTACAGTAATGTTCTTATTTGATTATTTAGAAATGAAATTTATGGTTTAAATTTCATCCAGGATTTATAAATTTTAAAAGTTATTCTTCAGTATTTGAAATACCACTTTGCAAAAGCAGAAAAGCCATAAATGTATTTAAACTGGCTAAGAAAATTAAGATGGCAGTAATACATTTTCTAATAAAAATCGTAGCATAATAGCAAAAATTACTGCGAGGAAAACCACAGTTATTGTGGCAAAGACATAAAATATTACAGCTGCAATGTCGCTATTTGTTCTGGCAGGAGAATAGAATCCCTGTATTTAGTTTTTCAATATTGGAAAAACATAAAAAGAAAATACTATAAACTTAAAAGGACCATTTTTAAAAAACGAAAGTGCATGAATGATTTTTTAAATTTTTGAGCATATATAAAAGAGTCTTGCTGCAAAGTCCTATTGAACTCGAAGACTCTGTTTTGCTGTTTCCTGATTCGCCAGTATCCTACCAGAAAATATACCTCAAATAGAAAAAAGTACATAATCCTAATGTCTGTATTTGAGGTTCAAGCCTGGAGATTCCACCCCTTGAATTAGTTGATTTTTATTGGAAACCCAAGATGCACCTGCCTATGGAATGCATTTCAGAATGTGGAAGTACAGCAGGAAGAAAGCAGACAAGAACACAACCCCATGGTATTCTTGGTTAGGAGGGCAGCTTGGGGGGTGGAGGTAGGGGAAGACATACATGGATTAAATGATTGTAGAGTAATTCAGCTTATTTGCATTTAGTCTAGTTTTTTTGCAAGGGGCTCATACAAATTCTTAAATTTGTCCTTTCTTTTGATATATTTTCTTTTGCTATCTTCCAATATTGATTATCATTCTTCCCTTAATTACTACTTTCTGAACTTTTAAAAACATATATCTTCCAACTGGAAGAGTATCTGTCCCTTATAACAACTACCAGTACTACTAATAAAACAACAAAAACTCATATAGCACTTAATAAGTGTCAAGTGATTATTTAGCAGTTTATAACGTATTATTCATTTAATCTCTCCAATGACCCTATGAGAAGGTGCCATTATTCTCACTTATTTTCCTTATGTGGAAACTAAAAGAGTAGGGAGAAACTGTCCCAGAAACTCACACAGCTAGTAAGTCACTAGAGCTGAGACAGCACCCAGATAGCACAACCCCAGAGTCCTTCCTATTCTGAATTTATAAAGATATTTTTTGATATTTTCTTCCCAAAGTTTAAAACTTTCCTTTTTCACATTGGGGTACCAAAGCCCACAGGTCCCTTGACCTGCCCACCCCACAACATGCCCACAACATTCATAGGTCACCATGGTCATAGTGCTTCTATTGTCTTTCAGGACCTTGGGCCAGCTCCTGTCCAGTTCAAACCGGTTGAGACCACTGACCCTTCAACTGGACCTGACCACGTGCCTGAGAAAAGGTCCACAGCGTCAGAGGGTCCAAAACTCCATCTTCAGAGCCCAACACTCCACCTTCAGATCATGCTAATGCCACCATTTTCTGTACTTATGTCCTATGAAATGCCAATACACTGAGGCAGGAGAATCACTTGAACCGGGGAGGCAGAGTTTACAATGAGCGGGATCCTGCCATTGCACTCCACCCTGGGCAACAAAGCGAAATTCATTTTCAAAAAAAAGAGTAAATTCTGACACATGCTACAATATGGATAAACCTTGAAGGCATTATGCTAAGTGAAACAAGCCAAACACACAGAAAACAAAACAATATGTGATTTCACATTATATGAGGTACCTAGAGTAGTCAGATTCACAGAGAAGGTAGAACAGTGATTACCAAGAGCTGGGTCAGAGGAGAATGGGCAGGTGTTGTGTAATGGGTACAGAGTTTCAGTTCTGGTGAGATGAAAAGGCTCAGGTGAGACGTGGTGGTGACTGTTGAACAACAAAGTGAGTGTAGTTAAAGCCACTGATTTATCTTAATAGGACAAATCAAAACCAGTCTTTGGAATACACTATTTTCATTTTTCCTTTA
>JAKGGE010001743.1:0-12103 GCA_023748175.1 Hoolock leuconedys
ACAGGTCCCTTGACCTGCCCACCCCACAACATGCCCACAACATTCATAGGTCACCATGGTCATAGTCCAGCTTCTGTGTCTTTTCAGGACCTTGGGCCAGCTCCTGTCCAGTTCAAACCGGTTGAGACCACTGACCCTTCAACTGGACCTGACCACGTGCCTGAGAAAAGGTCCACAGCGTCAGAGGGTCCAAAACTCCATCTTCAGAGCCCAACACTCCACCTTCAGATCATGCTAATGCCACCATTTTCTGTACTTATGTCCTATGAAATGCCAATACACTGAGGCAGGAGAATCACTTGAACCGGGGAGGCAGAGTTTACAATGAGCCGGGATCCTGCCATTGCACTCCACCCTGGGCAACAAAAGCGAAATTCATTTTCAAAAAAAAAGAGTAAATTCTGACACATGCTACAATATGGATAAACCTTGAAGGCATTATGCTAAGTGAAACAAGCCAAACACAGAAAACAAAAACAATATGTGATTTCACATTATATGAGGTACCTAGAGTAGTCAGATTCACAGAGAAGGTAGAACAGTGGTTACCAAGAGCTGGGTCAGAGGAGAATGGGCAGGTGTTGTGTAATGGGTACAGAGTTTCAGTTTTGGTGAGATGAAAAGGCTCAGGAGAGGGGTGGTGGTGACTGTTGCACAACAAAGTGAGTGTAGTTAAAGCCACTGATTTATCTTAATAGGACAAATCAAAACCAGTCTTTGGAATACACTATTTTCATTTTTCCTTTACTTTATGCCAAGATGTGTAAGTTACAAAACAAAAATGCATCTTTATTTGTATTCAGTTCTTGTAGTAAGTATATGGCCTGTTGGAAGTCATACTCTTCTCAAACCATCAATCTTTAAAGTGTGCAGTTCTAAAAATATAGATATAAAAATACCTTTTCCCGAATACTCATTTTTTTATTTATATTTTCACCTTCGATTTGTGTATCACATAAGAAGTGAGTATGCCTCATGGTTAGAACGTGGGCTCTGGTGCTAGAAGGATTTATCACGAATGTCGGGTAACTCTGGGGCTTTACCACTTGGCACTTAATCTCAGATTAAGGGAAACACTTGCCTCTCATAAAAGCAGAAAGAGAAAAAAAAAGGATAAAAAGAAAGTGAGAGACAGAAAACGCCAGTTTCTGTCATAACTGATTTTATCTAGACAAAGAAAATGAAGGGAGAGAGAAATCAAGGAAGTTTCTAAATCCACATGCTTTATCTTTCCTTTTATGCGAGCGATAATAAACTTATAAGTAACTCCTTCTGTATTCCTTACAACACTGAACTTCGAATGGTCCCAACAGGAGGCTGGTCATGCTTGCAGTTCAGCTGAATTTTTATTTATTTATTTATTTTTAACAAGACTTGCTCTCATTTCTGGTTTCTCCCCAGCCTCTTTATGGGTGCGCGGTAAAATAACACTTACCTACCGGCTTCCATTTACTTCCGTCCCTGTCCTGTGGGACCCGCTGGGCAAGATCCCCCTGCCTCTCCAGCCCACAAACTGGAAGGTGCTGCGCCCAGAGGCGCTGGCTCAGGTGGCAGTGGGACTCATGCACGAAGGCCATCCCAGCTAAGCTGAGGCGTTTCTGGAAGGTACCCTCTGCCTAGGTGCCGGTAGTGCCGCAGAGAATGCTCGGGGACAGAGCTTATCATCAAGGTGCTTTGGCCACATTGAGGCCTCCTTCTCTCCCTGGCCTCCGTTCCCATGCGCCTGACCCACGGCGACCTGTGCTGGCGCCGGTATTCACCTGGCGGCGCTATGTCGCGTTTTCAGCACATCGCCATCTCCTGCTGTGTCCCCACCAGCCGCTGACCAGTGCCAGGGTGCTGAGACTCAGACCAAGCAGGGGACGGTGAAGCCCGCTGATTTCCTACTGCATACAACACACCCACTATACTTAAAGCAGTAATTAAAGCCAGGAGGCGCCATCCTTTGTGCGCCCCTGAAAAGTACAAAACGAAGTTTGGAGACAGTTCAAAGGCGCTTGGGTTGACCAGTGGCAATTTTTGTTTTCCGCCGCACTGCACACGCGAAAGCACTCACCGCTGCCATTGGCTGGAGTTGGGGGTGAGTCTGGAACCTGTGAGCCGCGGAACTTTCGGCTCAAGTGATTCTGCCTCAGCCTCCTGAGTTGCTGAGATTAGAGGTATAGCCACCATGCCTGGCTAACTTTTGTGTTTTTAGAAGACACGGGGTTTCACCGTGTGGCCAGGCTGGTCTCGAACTCCTGACCTCAGGTGATCCTCCTGCCTCGGCCTCCCAAAGTGCTGAGGTTACAGATGTGAGCCACTGTGCCCCAGCCTTCCCTATTTTTCTTCTTATAACTATTAACCATCCTTTGAAAACAAATATCTTGGCCAGGTATGGCGGCTTACGCCTGTAATCCCAGCACTTTGGTAGTCTGAAGCAGGAGGATCGCTTGAGCTCAGGAGTTCAAGACCAGCCTGGGCAACATAGTGAGACCTTGTCTCTACAAAAAATACAAAAATTAGTGAGATAAGGTGGTGTATGCCTGTAGTCCAGCTACTCGGGTGGCTGAGGCGGGAGGATCACTAGAGCCCAGGAGGTCGATGCTGCAGTGAGCAATGATCACATCACTGCTCTCCAGCCTGGGCGGTGGGGCAAGATCCTGTCTTCAAACAAACAAACAAACAAACAAACAAAAACTGAAAATCTCGCTGCTACTCTATAAAGCAAAAGCACACTATATAGAGATGCCATGTGGAAAGCATGTGATTTGCAAAAATCAGTGCCTGCATTACCCAGCCTATAGCTTTCAGCTTGGGGCCTGTGTGTAAAATGGCTGTTTCTTTTCTGTCTCCCTTATGTCTTTATATGTATAGCGTGTCTCTCCTGACAAAGCTGTCCCGAGAGCCTCTTCTTGTAACTGTTTTGACTGCTCTGGAGGATACCGCCTATGTCTTTAAGGTGCTCCACAGATTTTGGTGAGTGCCAAATAGCCGTAATTTTAATTAATGCCATGACAAAGATATCTTCCAAAGTATGTCATGATTTCAGACAAGTGAAATTTCATTTAATTTTAGTAGATGTAGTCTGGCTCCAATAATTGGGCTATATTATTTATCCAATCTTAAAATTTTATTATAATAAAAATGAGAATCATGCCAGGCACAGTAGCTCACACTTGTAATCCCAGCACTTTGGGAGGCTGAGGAGGGAGGATTGCTTGAGCCCAGGAGTTCGAGACCAGCCTGGGCAACGTGGTGAAACCCCGTCTCCACTAAAAATTTAAAAAATTAGCTGGGCATGGTAGCGTGAGCCTGTAGTCTCTGCTGCTCAAGAGGCTGATCAGGGCTGATCGCTTGAGTCCAGGGGTTCAAGGCTGCAGTGAGCTACGATTGGACCATGGAACTCCAGCCTGGGCAACAGAGCTGGGAATATGCAAATAAAAGATACCAAGAATATCAAAAGAATTATTTTTAAAATCTGTGAATCTAAATTAAATTCATCATTGTCAGATTGTCCCCAGAAGATAAATTCTAAAGGGAAAAAAAAAAAAACATAAAGTATCAATGAGTTAGTGTCCTCCCATCCTACTCCTCCCACCTTCCCCCCACAAAAAAGAAAGAAAGGTTTGGCTTTGCTTTGAGATTATATCAGACCTTCAAGTGAAGTTTTCAGTAAGTCACAAATAATTTATTGCAATTTCCGCATATAAAGAATAAAGTAGAACTTTCAAACTTTTTTCTTTTGAAACTGTTAGAACATGAAAACCCAAACCTGACAAAGGTAGCATTAAAACACACACACGCTCTTCTTCATGACTAGTGAGGCAAACATAGCACAGTGGAAAAATTATGCCACACAACCACATGAACCTTATTCTCTTGAATCACTATTAGAAGATCTGCTATGATTCCTGGTTGGAAGATGTTAAGGAGAAAATGCACGGTTTTGTCCATATGTGTCAGAAAGACATTTGATAAAATTCAATATTTATTTCTAATTTTTCTTTTTTACTCCTAGTGGATTATAAATACGTCTAGCCAAAAGCTGCCATCATGCATGATAGGTGAAATTCTACAAACATCCCTTTAAGATCAGGAATAAGACAAAATGTCCAGTATTACAGTTACCCCTGTTAATTAACACTAACAGTTAATAACCACATAAGCCAGTGCAACTACAAAAGATAAAGAAAAGAGATTAGGAAAACCACCAGGAGCAGTGGTTCACACCTGTAATCCCAGCACTTTGGGAGCTCAGGATCTCTCAGCACTTGAGCTCAGGAGTTCGAAACCAGCCTGGGCAATGTGGTGAGACCTCATCTCTGCAAAAAAAAATACAAAATTGGGTAGGTGTGTTACACATGCCTGTGGTCCCAGCTACTTGGGAGTCTGAGGTGAGAGGACTGCTTGAGCCTGGGAAGCGGAGGTTGCAATGAGCTGAGATCGTGCAACTGTACTCCAGCCTGGGCAACAGAGGGAGACTCTGTCTGAAAAAAAAAAAAAAGATTAGGTATACTAAAATGAAAACATTAGTGTTTGGAGAGAAAACCGAATGGATGAACTGAATCAATATTAGGAAAATAAAAGAATTCTGTAAGGTAGCTGAAAAAGCTGGTATTTTATACACTGAAGTCATAATTGTTGTCTTTTAGAAGTTTGAGTTTAGAGTCAAAAGGGCCAGGCTCCATCAAATCCTAATATCCTAATCAAAGAATTACTTGGCCAGGTGTGGCGGCTCATGCCTGTAATCCCAGCACTTTAGAAGGCCAAGGCAGGCGGATCACAAGGTCAGGAGATCAAGACAATCTTGGCTAACATGGTGAAACCCCATCTCTACTAAAAATACAAAAAATTAGCCAAGCATGGCGGGGGTGCCTTTAGTTCCAGCTACTCCAGAGGCTGAGGCAGGAGAATGGTGTGAACCCGGGAGGCAGAGCTTGCAGTGAGCGGAGGAGATAGCAGCACTGCACTCCAGCCTGGGCGACAGAGCGAGAGACTTTATCTCAAAAAAAAAAGGAATTACTTAACTTTAGGATGCTCTAATAATCAAAATTGATAGTGGCTTGTGAACAGATAGATTACTTGAATAGAATAGAGCCCAGAAATAAACCCAAATCCTTCTGGGGGAGTTTAGTATATTATAAACATGATATTTTAAATCAACGAGGAAAAGAAATCATTTGCAGCTCACCCCACCATAGGCAGCAGGAATAGGAAGTCATTGGCAGAATAAAAAGATGATAAGAACAGAACAGAATTGTAGAACAGTACATTTCTTGCTTCCCCACTTTTCAAAGTATTTTTTGCTTTTACACAAGTATAAGTGTAATTTCATTTTCTAAATGCATACTAATTCTTTTGTCTCTTTCTTAAATGAATGAAAAAAATTACATCTTTAGAATAAGAGTCGTTAGAGAAAAGCCTTGGCTGCATCTAGGGGAAGTGACAGCACAGAAGAGACCAGAGAATAGCCTCCTGGAGGAGACCCTGTGCTTTGACCATGCTGTCCGGATGGGTACGGTGCCCTCTTCTGCAAAGTGTTCACTTGTATGCTTTTTCTATGGTTCCATTTCATAGAAAGATTTCGGGTGATGTATCTTTTCCCTCAACTTTTTATTTTAAAAACTTGCAAACACAGAAAAGTTGATAAAATCATACAGTGAACATCTGTATGCTATTCAACTGGATTCACTAGTTAACGTTTTGTCATATTTGTTTTCTCTCCTCCGCGTATGGAAGATTGTATATGTGCCCTTTTTCCCCCTGAATCATTTCAAAGTAAGTTGCCAGTATCAGAGCGTTTCACTGTTAAGTACTTTCATAGACATCTTCTAAGAACCAGGACATTCTCCTACATAATCACAATACCATTAATCCACCCAAAAAATTTAACATCCATACACTAATGATACCTACTGTATAGATTATAATCAGCTTTCTTGTAGTGATCTGTTTAGAAGGCTTGCATCCTGTCGCTGTCCACTGATTAAATTTTGAACTCTAACCTGAAACCCTGGTCATCTCATTGCCTTCTTTCTTATACCCATTAAGTCCAAATGAGCTCTCATTTTCTTTCAACGGAAAAGGGAATGGAAAAGAGGGGAAGGTAACTTGGATAAAGTATGAGCACTTACCATATGTATTCTAGTTCTGTAGTTTTCAAACTTCAGGGAGCATCTCAAGGCTTATTAAAGCACAGATAGCTGTCCCTCTTCCCCACTTTCTGATTCAGGAGGTGTGGGGCTGGCCCAGGAATTTGCATGTCTAACAAGTTCCCGTGTGTTGCTGATGCTGAGGGTCTAAGGACTACAATGCAAGAATCAGTGGTTTAGTGGATATCCACCTAATGAATACATGTTGTATTTCCTTTAGCACCTGTGATTACAGAGGAAACACCTTTCAACTGGAAGATGTCATTAAACAGAGGATAACAGATCAGGTCAGTAAGAATTAAATTTAACTTAATTGAAATGTCACTGAAATTTTTGGAAATAATATGACAGGCCAGGCACAGTGGCTCATGCCTGTAATCTCAGCATTTTGGGAGGCCAAGGCAGATGGATCACTTGAGGTGAGGAGTTCAAGACCAGCCTGTCCAAGATGGTAAAACTCCCTCTCTACTAAAAATACAAAAATTAGCTGGGCATGGTGGTGCATGCCTGTAGTCCCAGCTACTTGGGAGGCTGAGGCAGGAGAATGGTGTGAACACGGGAGGCAGAGGTTGCAGTGAGCTGAGATGTGCCACTGCACTCCAGCCTGGGCAACAGAGCGAGACTCCATCTCAACATAAATAAATCAATAAAATAAAAATAAAAAATAAAGGGAAGATGGGGCAGCTTTGTGTACTTCACATCCTGAAAATGGGCTGATTTCTCTAAAGAGGCAGTGATTTAAGCTCTCTAGCCTGCATGGAATACATACAGGAGAAAAAAGAAGAAAAAGAAAAGAAATATAAATATAAATAAATGAAAATAACTCTTCTCCCTGATTATAAAGGAAATCGCATTTTTTTCTAATAATTTGGATGACAAAATATAAAGAAAAATATTTAATTTTGCCACTCAAAGCATTCCGGTTTGTTGCTTTTTACACTGTTTATGCATATAAACATTTTAAAAAGTAGAATCATAACATATGGTCTTTTGTCACTTACTATATTTTAAGCATGTTTCTATGGCAGAAATATATCCTGGCATCATCATTTTTAATAGTTGGATGTATTTTTTTTTTTTTTTTGAGACGGTGTCCCACTCTGTTTCCCAGGCTGAAGTGCAGTGGTGCCATCTTAGCTCACTGGATGCTCTGCCTCCCAGGTTCATGCCATTCTCCTGCCTCAGCCTCCCAAGTAGCTGGGACTACAGGCACCCACCAACACGCCCCGCTAATTTTTTGTCTTTTTTTAGTAGAGACGGGGTTTCACCTGTTAGCCAGGATGTTCTCGATCTCCTGACCTCGTGATCCGCCTGCCTTGGCCTCCCAAAGTGCTGGGATTACAGGTGGGAGCCACTGCACCCGGCCTATAGCTGGATGTATGTTAAGTGAATCGTTGCCACCCTAGAGGTGAATTTCCTTCTATATACATTTTTACGGACTCAAGTAAGGATTTTTGCATTGAATTCATAGAAGTAGAATTCCTAGAGGAAAATGATATAAAACTGTTTTAGGATTTTTAAAAGAAATTTCAAATTATCCAGTAGGAAAATTGGTTCAGTTTATGCTCCCACCAACAGGGACAGAGCTCCACGTTCCCCCTTCCATTTGTCATCTTTGCTGGTCTTTAAGCAGAAAATCTCATTGTTTTCATTACATTTCTTTGATTACTAGTGCTTTTGAATCTTTTTCATATGTTCACTGGCCATTTTTATTCTTGTAGGAAGTACCAGTTTCTCCATTGCCCATTTTCTGCTGGAAATCATTCATTTTTTTTTCTGAGTAATTTTAAAGATTTCTTTATAAGCTAAGGATACAAATCTTTTATCTGTCAATGGGGTTACAAAGACTTTCTCTCAGTAAGTAATTTGTCATTTCACTTTTATTTATTTATTTTTTGCTAGCAAAGCACCAAAATCAAATTTCACTTAATTTTTATCCTGCTGAATGAACACATTTTAACTTAGTGATTTTAGTGGAAACAGGAGCAGGACAGAATGTAATAACTAGATCTCGCTCTATCACCCCAACTGGAGTGCAGTGGCATGATCATAGCTACTGCAGCCTCAAACTCCTGGGCTCAAGTGATTTTCCCACCTCAGCCTCCCAAGTAGCTCTAGGACTACAGGTGTGTGCCGCCAAGCCCAGCTAATTTTTAAATTTTTTTGTAGAGATGTGAATTCGCTATGCTGCCCAGGCTGGTCTTGAACTCCTGACTTACCCACCTTGGCTTGCCAATATGCTGGGAGCACAGGCGTGAACTACTGCTCCCGGCCAAGAGCTTACCTCTGTTTGCTAGCGAGGTTCTTGGTATCTTTTTATATTTGAGGCTTTCATGCTAGTGCTGAAGTATTACACTCACCATCTGAGGTTTACAGGAATTTTGTTTTAATATTGAACAGAGAGAACTGTTTAGTTTTGCATCTTTGCAGGTATACAAAATGTGCCTACCGGGACTCTGCTTTATATCTATTGAAAAGCAAGAAGTAATACAGTAAAAGTTTGCCTGGCTAGAGGCTTTGGAAGAATGGAGTATTCTGGTTTAATTCTATTAACTTGGAAGGATGAAGGTGAAAAAAATTCAAAACTTTAATTTCCTGTTGAATGCAATTTGAAAATACAGCAAATGAGTCCACTTTTCTTCTCTAGTAAGTTTAGACATTCAGATCTACTTGGTCTTTTATCATAGAGCTCCTAGTGCACCTGAGTTTTACATTGTGAAGGTCCTTTTCTAAAACTTTAGATGTAAGAGGACAGAAATGATATTGGATGAGATCAGGCTGGATGAGAACTGATATCTGTAAATATATTTTTTAGATGAAATCTCTGATTGCCACGCGTTTTCTTATTGAACTCATAAAAATAAAACACACTGGCTGAAGGGTGGAAGTAGGAAGGAGATTTATGTCTTTTAATTGCATGTCGTTGTTTCATATCAAGACAGAACATATAGTATCCCTGGCTTTGGACCTACAGAAGGAAACACATTTTTCTACCTGCTGTATGGCAGAGGTTCCTGAGCACCTGGACAGCTTATTGCAGCACAGATTGCTGGGCCCCACTCCAGAGTTTCTGATTCATCAGGTCTAGGGTGGGACCTGAGAATTTATATTTCTAAGAAGTTCCCAGGCGCTCCTGGTCCAAAGACTATATGTTTGAGAGCCACTCTTACATACTAACTGTAAATTGTAGAAGTCTATAAAAAAGCTTAGTTCGGTCTGAGATAAGAAGCACACAGGTAATGGAGCAAATCATGAAAAAGTCAACCCTTGATCCCAGGTAACAAGCAATACACAGTGACATAACACAATTCTTGGTTTTCATGATTGCAAGTCATAGCCAAGTATCGAGTGAGAAATTCAGTTTCATTTTCAGGGCTTAGAGGCCAGTTGATTCTAGAAAAATAGGATTTAGTGATTAACCTCATGAGAGTAGAAGTTATTTATGTCCTTTTTCTCTCGCCCATCGCTTAGCATTTAGCCTTACTTTAGAAGGGTCCTGTATTTGCTTTAACCATGTTAAGAAGTTTGAGTGCTTATTAAACGGAAAGCTGTGTGTGTGTGTGTGTGTGTGTGTGTGTGTGTGTGTGTGTGTGTATTTAGAGACAGAGTCTCGTTCTGTAGCCCAGGCTGAAGTGCAGTGGCACAATTTTGGCTCACTGCAACCTCTGCCTCACAGGTTCAAGGGATTCTCCTGCCTCAGCCTCCCAAGTAGCTGGGATTACAGGCACCTGCCACCATGCCCAGCTACTTTTGTATTTTTAGTAGAGACAGGGTTTCATCATGTTGGCTAGGCTGGTCTTGAATTCCTGAATTCGGGTGATCCACCTGCCCCAGCCTCGAAAAGTGCTGGGATTACAGGCACGCCACTCCATCGCCTGGCTCGGGGTGCTTTGTGTTTTTAAAGATATCGACATGTTTCTTGTTTTTTTTTTTTTAAAAAAAAAACCTAACACTAATGTAGGAGAATAAGAGAAAGTTTTTCCAAAAAAGAGAAAACATTGTGATTATTTTATCTTATTGGAATGTTGGATATTAAAGTCTGCTTTATCAATCATCAAGCACACTATAAAATTTCCATTTTAATAGGATTTGTACCTCAATTGAGGTAATAAAGTTTTAAAGGTTTTAAAGTGAAAGCCAGCCCCACCCCTCTCCTGGAGTGGGCGGGGACAGGGGTTGCATGGGCAGGTTTCCTTGTGACAACACAGGTCCTTCATGACACGCTGCTGTCTGGCCACACCTCCTTTCCCTTTCATCTTTCTCATTGACCAATGGGCTTCAAGCATTAAGGCCACGACCCTATTCTGCATTCTAGTGCAGCCCTGGTTATGCCTCCTCTGGCTCAGTCACTCAGCTACCTATAGGTGACTGGAGGTGTATAGTTGTCCTCACCTGGATCATGCTGATGTGGCCCCAACCCCACCTCCCTACCCATCCCATGATGTCCAACGAAACCCGACAGAGCAAATTGGCCGAGGCCAAGGAAAAGGTAAATGCACCAGCACCCCAACCCAACCCGAGGCCCCCCTGACAGCCGAACTGCTGCCAGAGTCTGTGCCACTCCTGAGGCACACCGGGCTTGCCTCCCCAGTGCCTCTGCACTCCCCACACCAAAATCTTGTCAGCCAGCCCAACCCCCTCATGAGTCCTGCCCCTGCCCTGCCCAGAACCCCAGGGTGACTTTGAGCAGGTGACTCCCGGGGCTTCCAACTCCATACTCTGCCCTTACCTCCTGCTACTCCAAACCCGACCTCCCTGGGCTCTTTGGGCTCACATCTCCAAGGACCTGGGTGCCCCAGAACCTGCCCTCACCAGTTGCCACAGGGTGACTTTGGGGATGTGACTCCTGGGTCTCCTTGCTCCTTACTTGGCCCTCACCATCTGCAGCCCCAAGCCTGACCTCCCGGGGCTCTTTGGGGTCACGTCTCCAAGGACCTGGGTCCCAAATTTGTGACCCCCTCCCCAGTCTCAAAGCGGCAACTTAGGCATTGCACTCATGTGTTCCCCCCACCCCTGCCACTCTGCCGAGGAGTGGAATGTAGTGATGTCACAGTCCCTCTACAAACTGTCATTACTACCACAAGATCGGCCTTTGGTCTCAGGACCCAGTCCCCTAAGTGTTCTTGCCCATTTCTGTTTCCTCTGGTTGCAGCACAGGTTTCCAGCTGGAAGGGGAATGGGGACTGTGGGACCTAGAAGAGAGAGGTTTCAGGCTGCCTTACTTCCTTACCACAGACGTTGACAGTGTGAAAAGCCTACACTTCCCCCATGAGCTCAACACGTTGACAGTGTCTCTGGGTGGCAATGGGAGAATGGGTTTGGTTTGGTTTTCTCCCAGGCTTCTACTCTCCAGAGAGACTTTAACATTTTTTCTGAGTTCTGCACCTCAGATTTGAATTCTCCTCCATTGTTCTGGGACCAGAGTGCCCCTCAGTCACTGGTTTCTGGAGTGAGATCTGCTTATCTTCTGTGGAACACATCTTGGGAAACTGAACTTGACAGCTTGAGTCTTCCTCATCTCATCTCAAATTGGGGAAATGTTGAGTGCCACAGGATAAATATGGGGCATCTTTATGAAGCATCAGTTTCCCTTGATTCTATTGAGAGACAAAACATTAATGTACTTAGGGATGAAAGTCACATAGATTTATAAGACTATACATGACCTCTCTCTGAAATGAGGCTTGGGTTGTCCTCTTTATGTTAAATTCCCAGATTTAACAGAAAGGCTGCCTTCTGCCATGAGGATACATTGATGTAAAAGTTTGAGAGGTACTGATGTACTTCTTAGCACTAACAGACATGTGAGGTTGAATAACTCTAAGCCACATAGTGTACAGTTCCTGCCTACTTAATATTTGCTTTTCCACCTCTGCCTCTGGTTTTGGTCCCTGGCAGCTGCTGATCTGTGTCAAAATCCCATAGCTCATGAGTGGCGCTCCTCACCTCCCAGACGATGCTTGGGCGGG
>JAKGGE010000010.1:0-11988 GCA_023748175.1 Hoolock leuconedys
ATCCATATTACACTATATTTCTGAATCATAACATATTTCTATAGCTAGATATATAGATGCTGAAAAAATCTTTGTTGAACTGGAATTAATCTATATATATGCCAAATTCCTCTCCATCTGTAACTTGTTGTATCACTGCATTATAGGCTTAAAGATGACAAACTATCTTTAAAATAAATAAAATAAAATATTGAGATGAATCAGTAATTTACATACAATTTGTCTTCAATTATTCCCTACTTTCCTTCATAAAATAAATAATTAAAAGATGACTAAATTCCCTTTGGAAATATCTGAGAGTCTTTTCCATCACCATTTTTCAGACAACCCTTTTCCCACTAAGCTTTATCAAGGATGGCCAGCTTAGCTGAAAGAGAAAGAAATCATGTAGACCAAGAGAGGAGAACAATGTGCATAAGCCTAGAGGTTTCTGGGCAGAGTCTGGTTATGTCTCTTTCTTGAAGAGGCACAGAATGGAGCTTCTTTGTGCTTCTGCCTGCTTTCAAGCTACTGGAGGAGACAACCAACTCCCTTCTATCCACAAGGGACCTCCCAGAGGCACAGCCTTCAGGCACATATTTGGCCTTTCCAGGGCTCAAGGGGATCCTGGGAGGATGTAAGGAAGAGCTAGCAAGCTAGGAGTGGGTCTCCAGGCACAGAGAGACCTTAAACTGGCTGGAAGCACATGCCTGTCTCCCAATGAGACTTGGGAAGGGGAAGGTGGCAGGGAAGTAATATTGTCGTGTGTGTGTGTGTGCGTGTGTACTCTTTCTGAGGAACAATCTCCACAAATAAAGGTCTTCCAGAAAAAGACCAGTGGTATAATCCAAGTAATTCAGAAAAATAAAAATGGTCATTACCCTTCCTTATTTGGGGACCCAAGTGTATGAGCACATGCACATTTGCAAACTCAAATTTTGCAGATATTGTGCTTAAGTATACACAAGTAACTATAATGCATCAGTAGCTCAGTAGATGTGAATGATGAATATGCTGCATTGAATGATATCTGTATTTTTTTTAAAAAGTAGGCTATGTATTTACTCTATTTTTTTTTTTTTTTTTGGGCGGAATCTTGCTCTGTACTGGGGCTAGAGTGCAGTGGCAGAATCTCGGCTCACCTGCAAGCTCTGCCTCCTGGGTTCATGCCATTCTCCTGCCTCAAGACTCCCCAAGTGGCTGGGACCACAGGTGCCACCACCACACCTGGCTAATTTTTTTTTGTATTTTTAGTAGAAACAGAGGTTTCACGGTGTTAACCAGGATGGTCTTGATCTCCTGACCTTGTGATCTGCCCTCACGACTCCCAAAGTGCTGGGATTACAGGTGTGAGCCACCATACGACTGTATTTACTCTTATTATCCACAACTAGTACACATTCAGAAACATACAGATACTCAGAGAATGTAGATGACAATAAGATTATATGGAAAATAAACTGGCATGGAAATTGGACTGTTATCTCTTTGGAGTATATATATATTTGCTTCCTGGGTTTGGATACCTGCATCCCAGGATAATTATAGCTTTAACATGACAGACCCAGGACTATAGTAGAAAGTGAGCAGGCTCTGTTGGGTTTCGATATGCACTACCTATAGAAGGATATTGATAGATTTAGGAGACTGTGCTTTTGGAGTTGAGAAAGATGAGAACCTTAAAAAGAATAACTACTCCCAATAAAAATTAAGTTCTTTATTTTAAAATATAGAATTCCCTCTAAGGAAAATAAAACCCTTCAGATTCCAAGGGGCCTAGTTCATATTTTTAGAGGGTAACCACTCTTTGCCTCACCATTTTCAATTTGATAAAAAATTTAAAAATTTTTCCATATAGAAAACTGGAATAACACTTCATTTATTTCCAGGCAGTCCTCTTGGCTCATTACTGGTTCTTTGGTGATGTTCTGTGTTGCCATTCTGTGGAACCTGACCATTCATTCAATAAATATGTATTGAGTATCTTCCTAGCTTGTCAGAAGCCATTCTGGTCCGTGCCACTACTCTTTTCAAATAGTTTTACTGTAATAGTTTTATTCAGCCCTTAGAATTTGGTATTAGACTTCCAAGAACCAGAACCTCTTCTGATAACAGGGAGTTCAAACTGAGTGGTATTAAACCTCTGTTTCCTATTTACTGTTATCTAAAGTTCAGTAAATAGGAAACAGAATTGCTCCTACTCAGTTACAATTCTATTCTCTCTTGGAAATAAAGAAGGAAAACATGAGTACAGATAATTAAAAATTGCTTTCTTGAGAGGCGTGAAAGAAGGGACATGGCTTTCAGGTCAGCAAGAGGCAGTTTGTATTGCTCTTTGTGGCTCTTGGATGTAAGTAGTTCTCAAACCTCTAAGGAAGTATTACATTCCTCATCTTTAAAGGTGATACATCAAACCAAAAGTTAGTCTTGGTATCAGCTCCGAGTAAAAGAATCTGCAGCTAGAGTGCCATGGTTTGTTTGAGAATCCTGAAAACATCCATGTCTATTACATGACCTTGGGCAAATTATTTTTGTCTCTCAGTTTTAGTGGAAAAAATAAAACAATAACAATACCCATCTCTTAAATTAAGTGATGGCGGTATAGGGTTATATAGGTAAGCTGTTTAGGGCCGCACTTCCATACAAATATATGTTTTATGTGTGAGTATTTGTATTATGTCAAACCAAATAGAAGGTGTTCAGAAGAGTTAATTTAATTTCCAATTTCCTTTATAATTGACTTGCCACATGAACATAAAATTTTTTACCATTTTGGAAATTACAATATATTTGAAAAACAATGAAGCTGTTTCTAAAGTGACTCATCTCATTAACTGGCTTCTTCATCAGAGATGGGGCGTTTTCCAGTTTTCATGTGAAAGTACTTAGAGAAAGAACCGACTGTATGCACAACTTCTTAAATAAGTTCTGTTGACTTAATTTGTAAAATTTGATGAAATATAGAATGATTGACACTCTTAAAAATTATTTAAAATTACTGGACTAAATTCTCAAGGAAAGAGACTTCTCAAGTCATTGCTTTCACTACAATGTCTAGTACATAGTAGGCACCTAAAATATCTGCTCAATGAGGAAATGAGCTGAGTCCATTTTATTTAAATGAATAAAAATATGTAACTTTAGTGGAGAGGAAAATAAGGAATGTGAAGCTCCTGGCTGATTAAAGTACTATTATTGGAGATTTGTAGAAAAAATATGGTTACTATCTTAGATCTTTAAAAAAATCTTCCTAACTAATTATTGTGAACTGAAGAATATGAATACAAAGCATGGTGCTTTTACGGTTTATAATCATTTCTGGAAACACAAAAATATGTAGTTAGAACTATGTGAGTGCTTAAAGAATGAAAAAATCTAAGTTTATTGTATTTTTTCTGTCAAAAAAGAAATCTTTTTAAAAGTTAATCTTAAAAGAATAGGTGAGACTACAATGGCAACTATAAATTAGAGTGACAAAAACACATGCTTATATATTGCAAGAAGTTTAGCTCTGAGGAAATATTCAAGAATGATTATGCATTTATCTTTGGTGGGAAAGAAGAGGGTAATTTTTAAATGGTGGTTAAATTTACTAGGGACCTATTTTTCTTTTGTGTTGAGTATTTTATAATTCTTTCTGAAAATTGTAAAGGTTTCTATATCCTCTCCTAAAGTCACAAGAGATTTTGAAACAGATAATCATGTCTTATTGTCTTCTATAAAGTGTCTTTATGAAATAAAATGAAACTGTTATTTTCTTTTTAAGATTCAGAACATTTTAGTCCAATTGGATGTCGTGCTGCTATTTTTAAAAAAGATAAATTTCGATCTCAAAATCATGATACTGCATTTTTCCACAATGTGCTTATTTCATTGCATGCCTATCAAAACATCTCATATTGTCCCATAAATATATACAACTACTACACACTCAAATTTTTAAAACAAATTAGATGGCCAAATAAATAAATAAATAAACCATGATAAACTTCACTGCATGCTGCTTTACTGTTCCTCTCTGTTACCTTTATCTGGTGAAAAAGCTGGCTGCACTGAGTACAAATTAAGAACCTTAAAAAATAACAAAACAAAATCAAGTAAAATAAAACAAAACAAGTGCAACAAAATAAAATACAACAACCTCATTAGTAGTTACTGGAATCTGCAGATATGTCTGGAAAAAAAAAATAACCTGCTTTTTCTCTGGCTAGGCCTTTGAATTACCAACATTAAAGAGACAGTAACTTCTAACACCTGATAGAAATGGTTCATTGTTTGCATAGAATAAAGAAGACAACACTTCAAAGTATTCTTCGACAATTTTCACTCATCAGCTTATGGGGCACTGACTTATCGACCTTTTTTCACCTTTCCAATATCTTCAAATGTCAGTCAGCCCATAGAATGGTGGCGTTGAGTTCTTTGGCAACTTCTCATGTAGTTGTAAAAGGATCAGCTTCGATGATTACTCTCAATTTGTTGTTGTCAGCTTCTGATGGCCAGCCACCTCTATCCTTCTCATCTTCAAAGGCTCGTCTCCTTGCAAAACTTCTTGAACCACTGCACTGTACATTCGTTAGCAGTTCCTGGGCCAAATGCATTGTGACTTGTGAAAAGTGGATTTTTTATATAACAACTGGCGACAACCCAGCTCAGTGGTTGGATGGAGAAAGAAGCTCAAAAGCACACTTCTCAAGAAGCCAAAATTTGCACCGCGAAAGGTCATGGTCACTGTTTGGTGGTTTGCTGCGGTCCTGATCCACCACAGCTTTCTGAATCCCAGCAAAACCATTACATCACAGAAGTATGCTCAGCAAATGCGATGCAGCAAAACTGCTCATCTTTACCCGGCATTGGTCAGCAGAAGGGCCCAATACTCCACCACAACGTCAAATGCATGTCCACACACTACCAATGCTTCAAAGTTGAATGAATTGGGCGCACTATGAAGCTTTAACTATCTACATTCATCTGACCTGTCACCAAACAACTATCACTTCTTCAAGCATCTTGACAACTTTTGCAGGAAAACACTTCACAATCAGAGGATGCGAAAATGCTTTCCAAGAGTTCATCAAACTCTGAAGCATGGAATTTTACTACAAATAAACAAACATATTTCTCATTGGCAAAATAATGTTGATTGTAATGGTTCTATTTGGTTAATAAAGATGTGATTGAGCCTAGTTACAATGGTTTAAATTCACAGTCAGAACTTACAATTCCTTTTACTCTTAGCCTAAACTCAATTTTTCCAGCCATACTACTAAACACCCATGATTTTTTACATATTTCTGCATCTCTAGCCTTGAGTGTGGCATTTGAGAATTTCCTCCCACTTATTACCTTCTAGATGGCTTGCTGGAATTCAGGCATCAAATCAGGTTCAGAAAGGGAAAGGAACAGTGCTAGCATGGTACCAGCCACCTCTTTCTCTCTACAAGATAACCTCTCAGCAGAATTCCATTTATGTTTTATTGGGAAAATATTAGATACACAGCCAGTCTTAGTTTCAAGATAAGCTATCAACTGTATGGCAGTGTGGTTATTGCCTGGGTCAGGCATGTTTTCCAGCTTCAAAAAATTTGAGTTATCCTAGCAATGAAAAATAGAGGTAACTTTTGGCCAGAACGGCAAAAACAACCACTCATTTTCCTTGAGTGAAACTGAGTTGCAAATAAGAACCATTTGCAAAAGCATGTTTTATATTAAAATATTAGTAAAAATAGAATATTTGAAGAAATCTATGAAGTAAGTAGTTAGAAACCCACCAACACCAATTAATGCACTATGGGACGCTCTCACGAGTAGGGAAGAATAAATCCAAAAGCACTGTGATCTTCCAATGGGAAAAATATGACTACTTGACATCATAAGAGTCATAGAAATAGCATGTTTAATCATTTTTAAGGAGGAACTTCACTGACTCAATCTGATGACATCTTGGCCCAATTTTTTAGATTGTATAATTGGAATGCTAAACTTTGTGATCAACTTGTTGCCTACTCCACGTTTACAAAAGTTGCTTGAGCTTTCTTTCTATATGTGTCTCAAAAAAAAAAGAGAAAGCCAATTCTCAATCTCAGTTTGGTAAAATTAGTTTAATACATGATTAATGAACAGAAACTCTTTGAAAGCATAATAAGTGATATATGTAATGATAAAATGATAATAATGATGGAACTTGGCATTTATTAAATGCTTACTGTGAGGATTAACGGTATTACATGCAGAAGGTCTTCTTAGGGTCCATCAAACAAACTCACACACTATGAAAGAGGCCTCACCTGGCATAAAATTAACTTCGGAGAAACAAGGATATGATCCAACATTCCAGAAGGCAGTTTTAGGAGGTTCTCTTACAGAAAAGAAGTCTGAAAACGTTGAAGGAATAGACTCTGTCATTTAAAGTCTTAGCTCCAGGTAGGAGGACATAAGATTTTCATCAAAAGGGGTGCAGAGTCCACCTTAACTTGGAGATTTTCAAGCCTGTAAAAGTGCCATATCACTTGTAACAATTTCATAGGCACCATAGCTTCTAGAATTCCCTGCAAAAGACATGCCAAGTTACAAAAGTAGCTTGAGCTATTATTTCCACTAGATATCTATAACACATTCATCATCCTCCCAGTCCAGGGTCATTTGCTGCTCAGAGATAATTTGTGCCATACGTAATTTTTGTATGTTATTGTGTGGGTTTCTAGGAACCAGAACTAGAAATTAATCCAAGATCCATTACCCACAAGAAAGAGAAAAAAAGTGCTAACCCTTGCCCACATATGTATTTGTTATTTAATATTCACAACATGCCCATATGATGGAAAGGGTATTATTTTATTATTAAGAGAAACTAGAGCAGAGAAGTAAAGTTTCTTCTGTGATCACATAACTTGTTATTAGTAGAAAGCCAGGATCAAATTGAAAATTTACATACGTTTCTAGGGTCTGAATTCTGAACTCCATGTCTCTCATGAATTCTATGAAAGGAGAGGAGAATGTAATAATAGAATTGAGCTATGTTCAGAGCTGTTTCTAAAGCTGTTACGAAATTTTTATGAAAACAAAAACTGTTTTAAGTGTCAGGTCTTTTGTTGTTATTTTGTTTTAATACTGGAAAATCTAAAATGATTGTTGATAAAGTAGTTTGCACTGATGGACATGTCTTTTTCTCCCTCAAAATCTATGCTCAGAATAGGCATGTGCACTGACCAACAATCCGTGTTTGTGGAATTTGTTCCAATATGCATATTTATTGTTATTGCATATTTATTTTTGTTTCACATATCCCACGTAAATAATTATTGAATTTGGTTCCAATATGCAGAAAATTTGCATAAATGAGCCTAGATTCAAGATAAGAAAAATTTCTCTGAGCAATTCACAGAAGCAACTTAAAATCAAAGAGACTTACATAGAATACCTATGATTCAGGCTATGAACTGAGACATCCCAGTGCCATAAATATAAATATTCTATCTATGGCTCTTCAACGTCTTCTTTCTTATGAAGGCATTTTCTGTTCTTACAATCCTTTGACTAGAACACAATTTAAAATATTTCTGTCGGTATAGCCCTGGCATAATTAGGGCCAAAACAGGTGCTTCAGCGGCCATAGTAGAGGGAATCTGTATGCCAAAGCTTTTTTCTAGAACATTTACCCTACTACCTGGTCAATATTTGTTAGGTCCAACCAGCTTTATACGCCCTGAGAGAGATTCAAAGAAGGGAGATGGAAGATAGTTAGCCATATTGAGTCATGAATATATAGCTGAATATCAGCACTGCATCTCTCTCTGCTTTGACTTTCAGTGAATAGAGTTTTGTAGATAAGATGATATGAAATTAGGTGCTTGGGGCACATAACATACTTGTGCAGTTTCTTATGAAAGTGGGACCTTTAAAATCTGGATCTTTGGGGTATTTGGGTGATCCCACCAAATTTTTTCTTGGCATGTCCACCAGTAGTTCCCCTTTTTCTCTTATTTTCTCACTTGCTGAAATAATGGGTTTGGTCTAGACAGGAATCCCAAGCTGTCTATGAAATAGAATTCCCAGGAAGTTTTAGAAAATTATTCAGCGGCAGGGTTACATTCCCACATACTCAGTAAGACTCTCCGCATTTTTTGGGGGGAATCTTTATTTTATAAATTCTCAAGGTGATTTCCTCTGTGAGCTAGTCCAGCCTTGGTTTGAAAACCCTGTAAAAATAAATGATTCATAAACTTTCATTTGTATCAGAGGTCCCCAGACAATATTTGAGAAAATGTTGCTTGAAGTATATTATGTTCTGCTTTTGAAAAGCCCATTCTGATTCCTTGAGGAGGCCCTAGTAAAGATTCTGCTATTTTCACCTCTCCCAGGACCTGTTGTATATCAGTCCGGAACATCCTAGGATAGTGACATCTGCCCATCACTGTCTTCCTGAAGGCCTCCTTCACACTCCTTGTTCCTCAGCAGGCAGTAGATGGCTGGGTTGAAGAATGTTACAATGATGAGTGTAGAGCACAGAGATAATCTTGTTGTGGTTGAAGGTGTACATGGCCGCAAGGGACGTGCATAGGTGAAGGAAGGAAGGTGGAGGTAGTAGATAACAACAACCACTGCCAAATAGGTGGCACAGTGGAAAAGGCGTGGCGTCCCCTGGAAGTAGGATCCTCAGGATGAAAACTGCAATGATGGCAATGTATGAGTGAAACCACAGCCAGTAGGGGTAGAGAATCATCACCAGGGCCAGAAGAGTCTCCACTAGCTCTGCTTGCTCCTTATCAGAGCAGGTGAGGTTGAGAGTAGTGGGGGAAGCTATCAGAAAAAGTGGTTGATAATGTTGGGTCCACAGTAGGACAATTGGGAAATAAAAGAAAGCACCCATCATGGAGCTGAAGAAGCCACTGCCCCAAGAGGCAACAGCAAAGGCTGATGGCAGACTGGAAGGCATGAGACTAGGGTAATGGAGGGGTCCACAGATGGCCAGGTAGCGATCATGAGCCATAACTGCCAGCAGCACACATTCAGTACAGGCTAAGGCAATAAGAGATACAGTTGGGTCATCTCACGACCTACGTGGGAACTCTACCATCCTGGGTAAGAAAGAGGCTGCCAAGAGCGAGGATAGGGTGACATTGATGTCGCCATAGCTCCAGGAAAGAGAGATGGCAGCCAGGGAAAAGTACATGGGAAGATGAGGCTTGGGTGAGCATATTGTGAAGACAATGAGTGCATTCTCCAACAATGTCAGAGGTAAGTGCAAAAAAAGGACAAGAGGAGCAGCTGGGAGGGAGGAGTGGCGGGAGGCCCACCAAGACAAACTCCTCAGGGTGGCTCACTCAAAATTTCTCATGGCTCTCTGCAATGCAATTGAGTGCCTAAAATAAATCACAGGAAGAACAAGAGATTTGAAACATAGGTGCAACAAACCACCAACACTATTCTCACAGGTTGTAACCACTGAAGATGCTTAGTGGTATATTAAGTAATATATCATTTTCCTCTTCACTTTGCTGTTTTTTTACTCTACTCACCTTGCCTTGGGAAAGTTAACAGACCTGAGTGCTCAATTACATAGCGATCTTAACTACAGTGGGTATTTGAGTAAGCCACTTTCTGGTGGGATTTCAGAACTGCTTGGCATTTTGATTCTTGTTTTCTTGTCAGGACATGCTCTTCCTTTACATCCCTTAGAAACAACATTAAATTCCTAAACCCCAACACCTTTACTCAGTATCTGTTGAACGAGTGAATAAAAGAAGCTGTGACCTCAAGCTAGAACCTACAAAGCTTATTTCTCCAAGGAAATTTTACTAAGGGAGATAATAACTCAGATTGCTTGAACTATAATGCGAGCAACATGGCAATTATGAATTGGTTTGAAAAATATTCATTTCCAAATAGAGAGACAATTCAATACAAGGAGATAATGAAGCTCTGCTCAGAGAATAGTTACTTTTCCATTCTGCTTACATGTCTTTTGAATACATTTGTAGTGCTAGAATTTAGACAGTCTTATTTCAGGAGGTATAATAGGTTCAGGTTGAACTTCTGAAAGTTGTACATGTCTTAATTCCTGGAATCTATAAATGTTACATCATATGGCAAATATTTTGCAAATGTGATTAAATTAAGGACTTTGAGATGGAGGAAAAACATCATCCTGGGTTTTCTAGGTGGGCTTAAAATACAATGAAAAAAGGTCTTTACAAGACAGAGATAGAGTGAAATTTGAAACACACACACAGAGGAGAGGCAATGTAAAGATGAAGCAGAGATTTAGGATGCTGGCCTTGGGGCCTGCATTTGGCCACAAGATCTTTATCTTGAATGAATGCCCACAGCCATCAGAAGCTAAAGAGGCAAAAGAAGAATTTCTCAAGAGCCTCCAGAGGGAGTCTTGACTCTGCCTATGCCTTGAATTGAGCCAAGTGATACTGATTTTGGATTTCTGGCCTCCAGGGTGGCCAGAGAACATAATAACTCTAAACGTTGGAAGCCACTATATTTGTGGCGGTTGTTGCAGCCATGGGGAAACTGGTCGCAACTGGTGAGGCAGGAGAAATGAAAGGGAGGAGATCATTTTCCCCAGCCATTCTTCTGTATTAGCACACCAGTCTTTTATTAGCATTTGCAGTGACCTGACATCTCAGGGGCACAGGTAAAATTACAAGTCTGACTTGAGATTGGGTGACAATGTCATTAAGCATTTTATTTTTGGTGTGATTTAAGTACCTGTCTTTAAGCATTATTTTCCTCTAAGAAACTTTAAAATGATACTAATTTTGCATAGTTTTAACTTGACATCAAATTTTTTTTTTTTAAAGGATGAGTCACTAGCACTGTGTTCTTCAGGCTGGACTCAAACTCCTGGGATCAAGAATCCTTTCACTTCAGCCTCCTGTGTAGCCCCTGGACTACAGGCACAGCATCATTTTTTATCAGACATTTATGGCCACAGAGTCCTAATTTTTTACTGCATTATGAGAATTGAACTTTTTAAATGAAACCAATGAATTACTTCTTTATGTATTCAATGAAATCATGAAATCTAAATATCAGTACTATGTGCAGTATCCCACTAAACTTGTTTTGTACAAGTACAAACGAGCAATATCTTTTAAAACTGGAAATTTTAAATCATTTATTTCACCAAGTGCAATTCATGGTATTGTAATATATTTATAATTACCAAGTCTTTTTTATTGATTTCTCTGTATCTACCTACATGTTTATTGTTTCCTGTACTTTTTAAAGACTGTGGGTGCTTTATAAAGATTTTCTAGTTGTCTCTTAATCTCATGGTCTTTTCACTAGTTTTAAAGGCAGTCCCTGGGCAAAGTAAAGGGTGGTAGGATTTTATGGAGGAACTATTATCATTCTTGCTTCAAGGTTAAACCATAAACTAAATTCCTCCCAAGGTTAGCCTGGCTATGCCCAGGGAATGAGTGAGGACAACCAGCCTGAGACTAGATGCCAGATGGAGTCAGCCATGCTAGTTTGGCTTATCACTGTTGTAATCTTTGCACGACTCACCAGGGTGTCAGGGCTGGAGAGGCCTGCAGTCCCAAGCCCATGGGCTCATTTCACCGTTTCAATCGTGACTCCATCCTCAACCTGCTATGGAGCTCACTTTCTCTAGTCACTTCCTAGAGACTTCTGTCTTCTGTCAGGCACATGACTTAAAGCTTGAGGTACTTTTCGGTTTCTCACACTAGTAAAAAGCTGAACAAACTCAAAAGTCAACAACTCGCTAAAATCCCTCAGGAAGATGGCTGGGCACAGTGGCTCACACCTATAATGCCAGCACTTTTGGGAGGCTTGGCGGAGCACAAAGGTCAGGAGAGATAGAGATCACCCTGGCTAACATGGTGAAACCTTACGTCTCTACCAAAAATGCAAAAGGTAGCCTTGGGGGTGGTGGCGGGGGCCTGTAGTCCCAGCTACTTCCGAGACAGAATGGCGTGAACCCCGGAGGCAGAGTTTGCAATGAGCTGAGATCATGCCACTGCACTCCAGCTCTAA
>JAKGGE010001527.1:0-12075 GCA_023748175.1 Hoolock leuconedys
ATGGTCTTTCACTAGTTTTAAAGGCAGTCCCTGGGCAAAGTAAAGGGTGGTAGGATTTTATGGAGGAACTATTATCATTCTTGCTTCAAGGTTAAACCATAAACTAAATTCCTCCCAAGGTTAGCCTGGCCTATGCCCAGGAATGAGTGAGGACAGCCAGCCTGAGACTAGATGCCAGATGGAGTCAGCCATGCTAGTTGGCTGTCACTGTTGTAATCTTTGCACGACTCACCAGGGTGTCAGAGGCTGGAGAGGCCTGCAGTCCCCAAAGCCCATGGGCTCATTTCACCCGTTTCAATCGTGACTCCATCCTCAACCTGCTATGGAGCTCACTTTCTCTGGTCACTTCCTAGAGACTTCTGTCTTCCTGTCAGGCACATGACTTAAAGCTTGAGGTACTTTTCGGTTTCTCACACTAGTAAAAAGCTGAACAAACTCAAAAGTCAACAACTCGCTAAAATCCCTCAGAGATGGCTGGGCACAGTGGCTCACACCTATAATGCCAGCACTTTGGGAGGCTTGGCGGAGCACAAAGGTCAGGAGAGATAGAGATCACCCTGGCTAACATGGTGAAACCTTACGTCTCTACCAAAAATGCAAAAGGTAGCCTTGGGGGTGGTGGCGGGGGCCTGTAGTCCCAGCTACTTCCGAGACAGAATGGCGTGAACCCCGGAGGCAGAGTTGGCAGTGAGCCGAGATCATGCCACTGCACTCCAGCTCTAATTTGACAGGCGAGACTCTGTCTCAGAAAAAAAAAAATAATGTTAGAGAAATGAAGAATGTTTTTGATGCTTACTGATGAACTGCACACAGCTGAGGAAAAGTCTGGCGGATGTGTCAGTAGAAACTTCCAGAGCTGACAGGGAAAGTTCCACAAAAAGGTGGGGAAAAAATTGGAACGGCATATTCGGCTTCATGTTAATATTTTGTTTTTTTGACAATAATTTTAAATTTTGTAGTTGTGGGACAGCTAAAGGCTGTAACATACACGTAATGGGAACGTACTGCGGTGGTTTGGGACCAGTTGGAAGTGTTGGCCAGGTAAGGCTATCTGATTACTGCCTGTGCCACATACAACTGTTTCCTCATGATGATGCGTTTTATAGAAGTTGGAGTTCTTCGTGTGGGGAGAACACACGAGCCATTAGCATCTCCGCCGACTCTTCCTAATTCACACAAACTTACACTCTAGTGGTGTTTCCTGAGCTTAAGAAATGAAGAAAGCATTTCACATGCAGTTTTGGGATCACTCTTACATTTTTTCCCTAATAACTCTGCACAGAAATTAGAAGTAGTAACTTTCTATATTTACTAACATAACACACATAAGCCTTCTTTTAATTTGGCATCATTCTTCCTTTATGTAGTGTACTGACCAGTTCTGTCCTTTTAGGGACTCTCTCTACTTAAGGAGTTGCTCATTTCAAATCACCTTTGGCATCTTTCTTTCAGGCATCATGTGATCACCGCAGATTCGCGGCCTCAACCTTATTTTGGTCTCGAGGAAATACTACTACCAGAAATTGATCTTAGATGTTTGAACCATCGGTAAAATTTCCACTTATGAAAACATTTTAATGTTTCCTCTAAATTTTTTTGTTTGTTACTGGAGTCAGAACATGACATGAGGTCTAAACCCGGACAACTTTTTTATGGGAAAATTCCAGTATTACAGATTGAGCATCCCAAGTCCAGAAATCCAAAATCTGAAATGCTCCAAAACTCAACACTTCAGACCACTGATGTGATGCTAAAAAAGAAGTGCTCACTGGTAGTTTTGGATTTTAAATTTTTCAATTTGGGATGCTAAACCGAATACATATACTGCAAATATTCCAAAATAAAAAAAAAAAAAATAGAAATCCAAAACACTTGGTTTTTTTTTTCTTTTTTTTTATTTTTTTTATTTTTTTTATTTTATTTTTTTTATTTTTTATATATTTTTTTTTATTATACTTTAGGTTTTTTAGAATTTTGTGTGCACAATGTGGGTTTGTTACATATGTATCCATGTGCCATGTGGATTTCCTGCACCCATTAACTTGTCATTCAGCATTGGGTATATCTCTAATACGGTCCCCCCACCCACAGTCCCCGGAATGTGATGTTCCCCTTCTGTGTCCATGAGTTCTCATTGTTCAATTCCCACCTATGGTGAGAACATGCAGTGTTTGGTTTTTTTGTCATGCGATGGTTTACGCAGAATGATGTTTTCAGTTTCATCCATGTCCCTACAGATTTTGAACTCATCATTTTTTTTATGGCTGCATAGTATTCCATGGTGTATATGTGCCACATTTTCTTAATCCAGTCTATTGTTGTTGGACATCTGGGTTGGTTCCAACTCTTTGCTATTATTGGGCTAAGTGCGCAGTAAGCTCGCAGTGTGCATGTGTCTTTATAGCAGCATGATTTATAGTCCTTTGGGTATATACCCAGTAATGGGATGGCTGGGTCAAATGGTACAGCATGGTACTGGTACCACAACAGAGATATAGATCAATGGAACAGAACAGAGCCCTCAGAAATGATGCCGCATATCTACAACTATCTGATCTTTGACAAACCTGACAAAAAAACAAGAAATGGGGAAAGGATTCTCTATTTAATAAATGGTGCTGGGAAAACTGGCTAGCCATATGTAGAAAGCTGAAACTGGATCCCTTCCTTACACCTTATACAAAAATTAATTCAAGATGGATTAGAGACTTAAATGTTAGACCTAAAACCATTAAAATCCTACAAGAAAACCTAGGCAATACCATTCGGGACATAGAAGTGACAGGGACTTCATGTCTAAAACACCAAAAGCAATGGCAACAAAAGCCAAAATTGACAAATGGGATCTAATTAAACTAAAGAGCTTCTGCACAGCAAAAGAAACTACCATCAGAGTGAACAGGCAACCTACAGAATGGGAGAAAATTTTTGCAACCTACTCATCTGACAAAGGGCTAATATCCAGAATCTACAATGAACTCAAACAAATTTACAAGAAAAAACAAACAACCCCATCAAAAAGTGGGCAAGGACATGAACAGACACTTCTCAAAGAGACATTTATGCAGCCAAAAACACATGAAGAAATGCTCATCATCACTGGCCATCAGAGAAATGCAAATCAAAACCACAGTGAGATACCATCTCACACCAGTTAGAATGGCCGTCATTAAAAAAGAAAACGGGAAGCAACGGGTGCTGGAGGATGTGGAGAAATAGGAACACTTTTACACTGTTGGTGGGACTGTAAACTAGTTCAACCATTGTGGAAGTCAGTGTGGCGATTCCTCAGGGATCTGGTGCTGGTTTTTAAGCTTTCTGCATAAGAACACTTTATCTGTGTGAATATGCATGAGGCTGTACAGGAGATCTCTAGAACCTCCCTCATCCTGCATAACTGAAACCACACACCCATGGAACAATGCCCTATTCCCTGATCCCAGCTCCTGGAAACTACTATTCTACTCTCTAATTCACCCGGAATCACGCAGTATGAGGTGCATAGAGTAGTCAAACTCAGAATCAGAGAGTAGAATGTCTAATGAGAGAAAGTATCTGCAAGACTTCTTTCCCAAATATTGGTCTAATATCCACCAAACACATATGGTCCATGAGGGCCAGACTTCCATCATCAGTTCATGTTCACCCTTTCCACCAGTCAGTTCTGCATTTGCAAACATCCACATGTATTTCTGGAAAGATCCACCGCGATTTACTCACGTGCCCTCTCTACAGGAGCATCATGGACCCAGAGCAGGCAACATGGTCTTGGTCCAAAGCTAGCAGCTCTTGCCTGTCCCCTTCACTCTTTGTAGGTCATTCCTTGGACTCGCCTCTATCTTTAGAGGTCACTGGCTCAAGTCTGTCACTATGAGACACCTGGGAAAAGGGCCCCACCTTGTGGCTCCGCTGCCTGATGACTGAACTGACCTCCAGGCTTCATTCTGGTCTCCCCTGTGTTATTTCTGCTGAAGTACCCAGTCCCAGGCCAGGCTTTCCAGTACCCAAAGGGTTTAAGGACAATGGGAAGTTCCATCATCCATCTCTAGGACGTACTTGGAAAGGGGAAGCTGCAGAAAACATACCTGGGGCAAGGAAGTAAGGTGAAACTAAGAGAAGATTCCAGCACTGCATGCTCCAAGTGAGGACCACAAGGTGGGCCAGGCAGGCAGTTGGAGACGGAGGGACTCAGAGAGGCACCAGGGGCTGTGACTGCTGGTCCTGTGTCTTTCCATGACCCAATGCTGCTGCTCAATTCACACTTAAGAAAGTCTGTGCTTCTCCCACATAAAGTAGGCAGCCCCACAATCTCTGAGCCCTCAGATTGCCATTCATCTCTCTTGTAACACACACACACCTGTGATGGGCTTTTTTAAAGGCTTGGGTGGGCTGAGAGGTGGGAAATGCCAACTCTGATTGAAAAACGCCTTTGGAGGAATCAAAGGTGCCACACAGGGCAATCTTCTCTCTCTTTTCTGCACAGCGGAGACTCCCAAGCCCTCCATCTCCAGCAGCAACTTAAGCTTAGGGAAGCGGAGGCTGTGTGATCTTAACTTTCTATTGATCACAGACTCTGGACGCCAAGCTACCTGTGGTGGATGAATGGTCAGAGCCTCCCTGTGAGTCACAGGTTGCAGCTGTCCGAGGCCAACAGGACCCTCATTCTATTTGGTGTCACAAACGATATTGCAGGACCCTATGAATGTGAAATACGGAACCCAGTGAGTGCCAGCCGCAGTGACCCAGTCACCCTGAATCTCCTCCGTGAGTATCTTCTGTTCCTCTGGGAGCCAGGCTGCCATCCCAAATACACGTGGCCAGAGGCCAGGCCTCTCAGTCCCTCTCAGGTCCAAGTACAGAGACCTTTACCCCTGGACATCAAAGCTGGCCATGACTTTCTGCCCCAGGCAAACCAGAGTAGGCCTAGGCTTGATCAACAATAGGAGAAAAGAGGCTGCTCCTGTCATGGAGACTCAGGCTCCACAGCTTGTGATGGGAGAAACAGGTGAATGTCTCAGGCTCCAGATCAGTGAACACAGCCGGGATTTGGCTGGGACTTCACTGTTGCGACTTGGCTCACAGGGTCACTGTGGCCCTTCCACAGACCAGGAGCTTCCCTTCCCTCTGACAATATCTCCTGTGACTTTATTCTCTTTGCTCCAGATGGCCTGGATGCCCCCACCATTTCTTCCTCATACACCTATTACCATACAGGGGAAGTCCCCAAGCTCTCCTGCCTCACAGACTCTCACCCACTGGCAGAGCATTCTTGGCTGATTGATGGGAAGTTCCAGCAATCAGCACAAGTGTTCTTTATCCCCCAAATCACTAAAACATACAGAGGGGTCTATGTCTGTTTCAGCCATAACTCAGCCACTGGTGGAACAAATCTCATAATCAGGAGCATCGTAGTCCCTGGTAAGTGGATCCCTGGAGCATTGGCAATATGTTTTCCAGTGCAGTCTATCTAACTATCAGGGAAGAGCCACCTGCCTTCTGCAAAGGGGAGGGAAAATCAAAAACCCAGGACAGGGAATATGTTTCTGCTCCAAAACCACCAGCTTTTGCCTGTCCCCTTCACTCTTTCTAGATCATTCTTTAGACGGTACACTAACAATGAACAATCACAAAGGAAATTAAGAAAAGAATTTCAATTCACATTAACATCAAAAGGAATAAAACATTTCAGAATAAGTTTAACCAAAAAGGTCAAATGATTATACCGTGAAAACTACAAAATATTGCTGAAATAAATTAAAGACGATATCAATATATGGAAAGACATTTCATTTTCATGGATTGGAAGAATCAATATTCTTAGAAAGATAATACTACCCAAAGTGAGTTGCAGATTCAATGCAACCCCTACCAGAATCCCAGTAACATTTTTTGCAGAATTAGAAAACTCTGTCCTAAATCTGACCTGACAGGCTCTTATTAATGACTGCCATAACAGAAACACTGAGAAAAAGATGCAACCACGAAAAGGTGGAAAGTTCTGATGACATAGAAAATAGCAATCAGCCTTTCTCGCATCCCAAAGCCTTCAAAAATATACCAGTGCAGCATGGCCAGTATGGAATTGACCGAAAACTAATCACCAAGCTAGAAACGTGGTGAGAGAAAAAAAAAAAAGGGCAAGAATATATTTGGCTTATCACCACCCACTTTTGCCTACTAATCTGATGCTGAAAAAAATGCTCACTGAAGCATTTTAGATTTTGAATCTTTCAGATTTGGGATGCTAAACCAGTAAGTATATGACAAATATTTCAGAATCAAAAAATGTCAGAAATCCAAAACACTTTTTGTCCTAAGTCTTATGCAGAAGAAATACTCAATCTATGTGAACTATAGGCATCAAGCTGTACAGCAGATCTCTAGAACCTCCCCACCTTGCATAACTGAAACTGCACAGCCATGAACAACTTCTGATTCTCCCCACTCCCAGCTCCTGGCAACCAGCAGTCTCTTCTCATATTCACTCCGGAATCCACTTACATGAGGTCCCTAGAGTAGTTGAACCCATGGAATCAGAGAGTAAAATGTTCAATGAAAGAAAATATTTCTAAAACTTCTCTACAAATTTGTCTCATATCCATCAAACACACATGGCCCATGAGGACCAGATTTCCAGCAGTTCATTCCCACCCTTTCCACCAGTCAGTTCTGCATTTGCAAATGTCCACATGTATTTCTGGAAAGATCCACATGGTCCTCACCTGCTCTCTGCAGAAGGAGAGGAAACTTAAAGAACCCAGGACAGGGAACATGGTTCTGCTCCAAAGCCACCAGTTCTTGCCTGTCCCCTTCACTCTTTCTAGATCATTCCTTGTACTCTGCTCTATCTTTAGAGGTCACTGGTTCAAGTAACTCATGTGGCCTACAAGCTTGCCCCACCTTGTGCCTCTACTGCCTGATGACTGAACTGACCTCCAGGCTTGACTCTGGTCTCCCCTGTGTTATTTCTGCTGAAACATCCAGTCCCAGGCCAGGCTGCTAAGTATCTTCAGGGTTTCAGGACAATGGGAAGTCCCATTATTACTCATCTCTAGAATGTCCTTGGAAATGGAAGCTGCAGGGAAATCACATCTAGGGGGGCAAACTAGGATGGAATTTGGAAAGGGCCCAGCAGTTGCACATTCCAGGTAAGGAACCCAAGGTGAGCCAGCCAGTCAACTGATGAGGGAGGGACTCGGAGGGGTACCAGGGGCTGTGACTCCCACTGACGCGTCTGTCCATGACCCAAAACTGCTGCTCAATTGACACTTGAGAAAGTCTGTGCTTCCCTAAGAGCAGGCGGCCTCACAGTCTTTGAGCCCTTAGATCATCATGCATCTGTCTTGTGACACACGCACCAGCTATTGGCTTTCAAGGACTTGGGGGGGCTGAGAGGTGGGAGATGCCACTTTGATTGAAGGATGCCTGTGGAGGAATCAAAGGTGCCACATGGCACAATCTTCTCTCTGTTATCCACACAGCGAAGCTGCCCAAGCCCTACATCACCATCAACAACTTAAACCCCAGGGAGAATACGGACGTCTTAACCTTCACCTGCGAACCTAAGAGTGAGAACTACACCTACATGTGGTGGCTAAATGAATGAGGCACTCCGGGTGGGTCCCAGGCGTAAAAGCAGCCATTTGAAAACAGGATCCTCATTCTACCCAGTGTCACAAGAAATGAAACAGGACCCTATCAGTGGGACTTGTGCTTGGTGAAAAGCCACTGGAACACAGGTGGTGGGTCAAACCTGGCAGGTATCTTTTCCCCGTTTCCTCTGGGCAGGATGTCGGCAGTCCCAAGTGACCAGTGTGAGCCTCTCAGTCTCTCTCCGGTCCAAGTATAGACACCTTTACTTCTGGACATCCGAGCTGGCCATGACTCCCTGCCCTGGGAAAACCTGGGTAGGCACAGCCTTAACCAAGAATATAAGGGGAGGAGACACTCTTGTCTTGGGAGACTTGGGGCCCACAGCTTGCGATGGGAGAAACAGGTGAATACCTCAGGCTTTGGCTCAGTGAACATAGAGGGGGTTTGGCTGGGACTTGAGGGTGTGTCTTGGCTCAGAAGGTCACTGTGTTCCTTTAAGAGACCAGGAGCATCCCCTTCCCATGGACGACATCACCTGTGGCTTTATTCTTTTTGCTCCAGATGGTCCAGACCTCCCCAGAATTTACCCTGCATTCACCTATTACCATAAAGGGGAAAACCTCTCCCTGTCCTGCATCGCCGACTCTAACCCACCGGCAGAGTATTCTTGGACAATTAATGGGAAGTTTCACCTATCAGGACAAAAGCTCTCTATCCCCCAAATTACTACAAAGCATAGCCCGGGCTCTATGCTTGCTCTGTTCATGGCAGCCACTGTGAGAAAGCTCAAAATCCATTGACAGTCCAAAGGTCCCTGAGTAGTAGACCCAGCATGTAGCAGTAGGGTTTTAGGTGGGTGTATCTGGCTTCCAGAGAAGAGTCAGGAAAACATTTTTATTCCCAGCCTGTGTCCCATGGGCACAAGGAAATCCCAAATTCTCCTCCTGAACCCTCCCAATTTCTCTAAGAACTTCCACAACTTTAACAAACAGGCTGATATCTTCATAAAATTCCCAGCCTAGACCAAGCAGGAAAAACATTGATTTCATTGAAATAATTGATAATAATGAGGATAATGTTTTTATTATTTTTATTTGAAAATTTGCTGATTCTTTAAATGGTATGTTTTCTAGATTTATGGAATTTTTCTCTTTTAATCTATCTATAGCTTATACCAGTTCAATAAACTATACTTCTAGGAACGATAATTGAAACATTTACTTTTGCTCTCTACCTGACTGCCCCAGAATTGGGCAACTATTCATGAGTACTGATATGTTTATGGTAATACACATGTTTGCACAAGTACAGTAATGATCTGCTCTCTTTGTAACAGGACACATTTGAAATCATTGGTTATATTACCAAGGCTTTGACTGGGATGTTATATTTAAGAATATAGATAGAATGAACCAATATGAACCGCAGACAAAGTCTGAAGTCAGCCTTGGTTTGGCTTCCCATTCTCAAGAGTTTTGTAAAAGTTTAATCTGAGATTCCTTTTAAAAACTTAGAGCAAAGAAAATTTTAAAAGAGCGTCCACATGGTCCATTGCTACTCTTGCCGCACTTATGTAAAGAATCAGACCAAGTTTAAAGAAACTCAACCTATTTTACAAACAAACTTATTCTACTGAAATTATCATTGGTAAAAATAGAGATGCCCATAGAGAGAAAAATTATGTGGAAAATAAAAACTGTAGTACACCTGTTATGAGATTGCAGCCCTGTTCATTGCTTCTGTGTTTTTATTATCCATCTGCAGAGTGGACATTACCCTGAATTCTACCAGTTCCTCCAATTCCATTTTCTCCCATGGAATCACTAAGAGCAAGACCCACGCTGTTCCAGAAGCCCTATAAGCTGGAGGTGAACAACTCAATGTAAATTTCATGGGAAAACCCTTGGACCTGAAGCGTGAGCCACTCAGAGCTCACCAAAATGTTCGATACCATAACGACAGCCGCCCAAACTGTAAACCACGACAACAAGCTGATGACTTCCCACTGTGGACAGTTTTTCCCAAGATGTCAGAACAAGACTCCCCATCATGATGAGGCTCTCACCCCTCTTAACTGTCCTTGCTCATGCCTGCCTCTTTCACTTGGCAGGATAATGCAGTCATTAGAATTTCACATGTAGTAGCTTCTGAGGGTAACAACAGAGTGTCGGATATGTCCTCTCAACCTCAAACTTTTACATAACATCTCAGGGGAAATGTGGCTCTCTCCACCTTGCATACAGGGCTCCCAATAGAAATGAACACGGAGATATTGCCTGTGTGTTTGCAGAGAGGATGGTTTCTATAAAGAGGTAGGAAAGCTGAAATCATAGTAGAGTCCCATTTAAATGCACATTGTGTGGATGGCTCTCGCTGTTTCCTAAGAGATACATTGTAAAACGTGACAGTAATACTGATTCTAGCAGAATAAAACATGTACCACATTTGCTAATACTGTTCTCTCAAAATAATTTTAAAAGAATGGGGTGGGCCCTCCCATGTGTCCAGGCCAGGTCTCTGAAGAGAACCCTCCATCTGCGGTAACAATGCCTAAGAAGATGACATGGACTTGGTCCTGATATGCACCCATCCCTGTATACCCTTCCCCAGCTGCAGGGGCGTACAAGCCCAGGGCCCAAATCTTCAGCTGCAGAGCTGACAGAGAACATGGGATACCCAGCATCCCTTACCTTCTTCCAGTCCACTGCACTGGCTACCGGCATGGCCCATTTACCCCTGAGGACACCCATCTGCTGACCCACAGTTTCTAAGAGTCAGACTTTCCTGGCTTCTCTGAGCCCCACCTACTTTCACTCTGCTGAACCCTTCTTCTCCCCACAGGTGTCATTGCCTTAGCAGACATCTCTTTCAGCTGCAGCTAACAGGTAAGCCAAGACCCAGACCCCAGAGGATAAACAAGGATTTCAAAACTTACTGTATCCAATGGAGATGCCCATTTCTGGGTGGAAAGCCACCCAGGTGCCGAGGCAAGAGACCGAGGGCACGAGCTGTTATACTATAACAAAACATAAAAGAAGAATAGTTATACCAGATATAGATCTTAGATATGATTATATATGAATGTCGCTAATCATTATTGGTAGCAATTACTCTTTATTCCAATATTATAATAATCATCGCTCTATAATCATAACCTAGGAAAAGCCAGGCCATACAGAGATAGGAGCTGAAGAGACATAGTGAGAAGTCACCAGAAGACAAGTGTGAGCCTACTGTTACGCCCAGACAGGGCCACTAGAGGGCTCCTTCGTCTAGCAGTAACGCCAGCCTCTGGGAAGACACCCATTGCCAAGCGGACACGTGACCCACGTGAACTTACCTATCATTGGAGATGGCTCACACTCCTTATCCTGCCCCTTTGTCTTGTATCCAATAAATATCAGCGCAGCCTGGCATTTGGGGCCGATACCGGTCTCCACATCTTGGTGGTAGTCGTCCCCTGGGCCCAGCTGTCTTTTCTTTTATCTTTTTGTCTTTTGTCTTTATTTCTACAATCTCTCGTCTCCGCAAACGGGGAGAAAGACCCACCGACCCTGCGGGGCTGGTCCCTACACCTACTGTACAGAGACAAAGAAGTAGAGACATATTCAACTCGCCCAATAACATTGTATCCCAAAACAATGTCCTCTCTGCCCCTCATCAAGGAATTCACTCTCACCACGTGGGCAGGTGCTTCCAGGGTCTCACAACAACAAGAGGCAATGCACACTTTAATATAGCACTTCAGCAATAAAGCGTGGCATGCCACGCACTACATAAAGTTTCTTAAGGGTTCTCCCAAATTTCCCCTTGAAGAAGATATTGCAGTGCTGCTTTCCCAATTCCCCTATTTAGATGTACCAGCCAAAAGCTCAAAACATTTATCTATATGAAATTAAAGAATATCTAGTATATATTTATACATATACCCCTGATTCACATGACTTGTACTTTGAATATTTTAAATCTCTCTCACCTGGCTGATAATTGAAAAATATTATATGATGGCATTTGGGTAGCTGAGCTTGCTGGAACTGATGCTGGTAATGCAGATTATGCTACCACCCCTGTTTCCTCCTAGTAATGATTAGTATCCACTCCTGTGTTTATATCAGTTTAATCCTGTGAAGGTGAATGAGCCGCAAGAGAAAATCATAGGAGCATGGACATCATCCAGTCACTCAGGGACTACAACTTAATTATTAACTCAGAGAAGGGTTAAAGATATAAAATCACAGGTTATTTTTCATAAGATGTTAAATTGGCGCAGAAGCAAAAGAAACACAATGCTGATAGAACTGTGGGAGAAAGAAATTAGAAAAATACAGGCAATAAGTTAAGTCAAGCACGTGTGGCTCGTGCCTGTAATCCTAACACCTTTGGGGAGGCCTCAGGCAGGTGGATCATGAGGTCAAAAGTTCAAGACCAGCCTGGCCAAGAGATGGAGGAAAACCCCTGCTCTAATAAAAAAATACAAAAATT
>JAKGGE010002150.1:0-10988 GCA_023748175.1 Hoolock leuconedys
TGTACCAGCCAAAAGCTCAAAACATTTATCTATATGAAATTAAAGAATATCTAGTATATATTTATACATATACCCCTGATTCACATGACTTGTACTTTGAATATTTTAAATCTCTCTCACCTGGCTGATAATTGAAAAATATTATATGATGGCATTTGGGTAGCTGAGCTTGCTGGAACTGATGCTGGTAATGCAGATTATGCTACCACCCCTGTTTCCTCCTAGTAATGATTAGTATCCACTCCTGTGTTTATATCAGTTTAATCCTGTGAAGGTGAATGAGCCGCAAGAGAAAATCATAGGAGCATGGACATCATCCAGTCACTCAGGGACTACAACTTAATTATTAACTCAGAGAAGGGTTAAAGATATAAAATCACAGGTTATTTTTCATAAGATGTTAAATTGGCGCAGAAGCAAAAGAAACACAATGCTGATAGAACTGTGGGAGAAAGAAATTAGAAAAATACAGGCAATAAGTTAAGTCAAGCACGTGTGGCTCGTGCCTGTAATCCTAACACCTTTGGGGAGGCCTCAGGCAGGTGGATCATGAGGTCAAAAGTTCAAGACCAGCCTGGCCAAGAGATGGAGGAAAACCCCTGCTCTAATAAAAAAATACAAAAATTATCCAGGCTGGAGGCAGGTGACTGTAATCCCAGCTACTGGAGGCTGAGGCAGAGAATTGCTTCAACCTTGGGAGTCAGGAGGTTGCAGTGAGCTGATCATGCCACTGCACTCCAGCCTGGGCAATGAGTAAGACTCCTTCCCCAAAAAAAAAAAATAAATAAAAGAAAAGAAAAGAAAAATATACACAAGTGAACTACCCACAGGTTCGGCGTGAAGGTCTGAAACAGAATTGGAAAAGAGAGGTTTGGCTCTACCTGGGTGGCTGTGGTCTGTTAGATGGAACCAGAGAGGAAGAAAAAGGTGGGATTCTGAACAGGACATCAAGTTAAATATTGTTATTTTGGGCACATGGTCAGTTATTGAAATATGTATACTTTAATGATGAGAGGATTTATGTGTGTGTGTGTGTGTGTGTGTGTGTGTGTGTATACCCACGCATTTCCTTTTCTAGGGTCTCTCTCTACCCTTTGTGCAGGCCTTTGGAATTTTTCCATTAGCATAAAAGACCTGTCTTCAACATTTTCTTGTAGTGCATGTCTGCTAACACAAATATATATTCAAGTTTGATTTTCCTGAAAAAATTTTTGTTTTGTTTATATTATGAAATGGCTAAATCAAGCAATTTAACATATGTATTATCTCACACACTTATTGTTTTGGTGAGAAAACAAAAAATATATGATTTTATGAACAATTTTCAGGTATATAACATATGAAAAAAATGTCTTTTCCCATCTTTGGTTGGAGAATATTTTCTGAGAAAATTATAGGAATGATTTTTCTTTTTCTTTTGGGACTTTAGAAGATGTTGCACGTCTTCTGAACTCATTATTTCTGTTAATCAGTGCCAGTTTTCTATGTTCTAATGTCTTTCTTCTCCCTGTGACTACTTTCAAATGTTTTACTGTAGTTTTAAACTTTAGTTAAGATATAAATAAGGCGTTTTTTCTATTTGAAATTTGTTGTTCCTGAGGGTCTTGTGGGCTTTAGTTTTTTATGAAGTTGAAAACTTTAGGCACTAGTTCTCCATTTTTGTTTCTCCTTCTCCTATCTTCAGATATTCAGTTACAGTACGTTTGACTCCTTAACACTGTTCCACTGGTCACTAAGGGAACTATTCCATTTTTTTTTTTTCAGCCTCTTTTCTGTCTCTTTTCTCAGGTTAGATAGCTTCAGTTGCTATGTCTTCAAGTTCATTAACCTTTTCTTCTCCAATAGCTAGTCTGCTATTAAACTTTGTATGGTAAAATATTCATTTCGGCTACATAGGTTCCATTTTTTGTATTTGCATTTCGCTTCCTTATTATGCTTTTGTTGGTTTTATGTTCAAATATAAAATATTTATAATAGCTATTTTGAAGCCTGTTCTGAAGGGTGCATTTCTGTAATTCTGTGTCTTATTGTTGATGATTTTTCTGCTAATGATGTGGTATTTTCCTGCTTCTTCAGATCTCTAGTAACTTTTTATTGGATGCTTGGGCCTTTTGAATTTTATGATGTTAAATATTCAGGTTCTTTTATTCTCCATTTAATGATGATGAGAGTTGGTCTTGGCTGTAATCAGTGTGTATCACCTCTGTCTTAAAGACCTGTGTTTAGAATTTGTTATACTGGATCTGGTGGTTTTGAGATTTACTGGGGAATTATAATGATTCTTAAATCTCTAATGCATTTGGAGACGTTTTGATAAGGCTTTTCTGCTTTGGATGATAAGAACTTAAAAGTACCTGGGCAATTTCAATCTCTGTAAATTAACCCACATCCTGGTGGGGAATGCTTTTTCAGCACTCATGCAGTTTTCTTTTCATCTGAGCTGCTTGGTATTCAGCTAGACTCAAAAGTGCTCTTACATAGCATTTTTAGACTTTTTCTAGTACTTTGTCTTGTAAATTTCAGTCCTCTCACTCTCATGAATTTAGATCACTATTTTCCTCAACTCCAAATTAGTAGTTTTGCTCCTTTAAGGAGTATCCTATAAACTACTCAATTTCTAGAGTTAGAGTTTGAGATTTATATTCCCTTCCTACACTGTAGTCTTTTAAAAGGAAGGCAGGAGCTTACTCTCTGTCTCTCTTCTGTTATGGATCACAGTTCTCTATACTCTCTATACTTATTTCAGTGGCTAAAGCAGTGTATTGTGTATTTTACAGTTTTCAAGCTGTTTATAACTTGGAAGTGGTGTATCAGTTGATCATAATAATCATGGTCTCTTTAAACATATATATATATATATATAATATGCATATAAAATTTTTGTATATGAATAATATACCTTGTTATACCTAATTCAGTAATACTGTTATTGTTCAACAAAATTTATCCTAGTTTTAAAATTAATTTTCCTATGTTTCTCAAAAGATAATTAGATTAGGTATAGAAACATTATTAATTTTTAACAACTCTTTTCGGATATCATGTAACTTTATTTTCTAGCCTATCATTGGTTTACAACAGGTGCAGTAAATTAATGGTTGGAATCATGTCTTCTTTTCCTTAGCATTAGGAGAAAGTAAGGCCGACTAAAATGAGGCTAGGTTTCAGACATGTTTTGTGTATGTGTGCATTCACATAGTTATGTTCACTTATTCTCTTATTATAACATTACATGCGAATTTGACCTTTGTACATTTCTATTCTTTTCATGTAAAATTAATTTTCTGTGCTTTTTTGAATGAGGTGGATTTCAAGAAAGTTTCTTCTTTAGTTTAATTTATTTAATTTTAGTAATCACAATGGTAATAGTACTAGTAATCTAAAATAATTTAAAATGAATAGTGGTGTAGCAGTTCTAATTTATCATATTCTGTGTTCTTGAGAAAAAAGATTCTTAATATAGAAAAGTGACATGCAAATGCAGTAGAGAATAGTTTAGTTAAAAGCACTTTAGTCTTGGGGAAATTTGACTGCAAGCATCAATGTAAACAAGAAAATTACTATTGTGTTGGTCATTGTTTCCTGGTCTTTTATAATTGGACAGTCTGGGATATATATAATTCCTGCCTGTAGTGTTTTCCTAATTACTTTCCACTATAAATACTTAGAAACAATGACTAATTAATAACAATGAACCTAGATTATTGGTCTTGAAATGTCACTTCTCACTCCAAGAGAAACTAGGTTTGCTAAAGATATCCCTTTGGATTCGGGTCTCAGACAGGACATAGCAAAGCTAAACCTAGCAAATATTGTCACATCAGTTATACAAATAAGCTGTCAAAGACTTGATCAATTAAAATTCTTCAAGAATTTGGTGGGTTTTTTCCACTAACAAGATGACACCATTTGAACTTCAATAATTTTTTAATAAGTGCAATGGATTGAACAGATCAAACTTATTTTATCTATGAGTGCATAATGCTATTAAAAAAGAATTACCTACTTTCAGATTATCAGCCAAAACTAATCCATTGTTATTAAAATTGTTTAAGAAGAGGAAAAATTAATAGGTAGCCTGCATGTTTTATTAACTCTATCATGGGTAACAAAATACTGGATGAGATAGATTTGCAATAAAAATAACAAACACGTAAAAATAAAAATAATTGCATTAGAAGCTTATCATTTTAGCCTAACAAATGAGTTATGACTTAAGGGTCAGTGGTTGTTAAGATCATATGGCAAAATTATGTGTTAGATTGGCAAATTATGTGTGCTTTTTGGCCTTGCTATACCCTGCTTATAGGTTTTTAAAAGACCAGAAACACAGAGATCTGATTCATTCTCTGGACCCAGCTGCCAATGAGTAGAAATGACGAGAGGGACGAAGATGGAAGAACATGTTGAACTGCACCATAAATATGTCACCAGAACGAATCCCTGGGGCGAAACTACAACACAGTTCTTCAACAGATAAATTGTAGAAAGAGAAGCAGGTTAAAATAAGAGGAAATAGGAATTGTCTTTGTGGATCAAGTAGAAAAATGTAAAATTATGATCCAAATAAATACTGACTTTACAAATAAAGGACTAATTGCCTAAATGAGTTCTTGCCCGAAAGTGAATGTTTGTTTTTTAGGTAGGGAAACACCCATGTTCATATCAAGCAGTCAAAATCAACAATAATAAATGTTTTACTAGCTATTTTGAGAATAAATTTCATAAAATATGTTATGCGGTAAAATGGCAAATTCATGTCAAGTAAACGCAACCGCCCTTTTCACAGTTATCCCAACCACTCTCATATAATTTAATTTCTTTTTTAACACAGTCGACACTGCAACCTTGGATCATACCTGTCTTCTCCTAACTTATAATACCCAATGGGTTTTTGCATATGTTGGTCAGGCTGGTCTTAAACTCCTCCTGACCAAACAGATCAGCCCAATCTTTACCCAAAATGTTGGATTACAGCCATGTGAGCCACTGCTACCATATATCTCAAAGCAAACCGGATCATGTTAAAAATAAAATACTGCTACTACTTCAAGAGTAATAGTAATGAATAAAATATAACAAACCAAATTCATTCTTCTCGGTAATGGCAGTAAAAGTGAAAAAGGACACAATACGACCCTAACATCACACAATGAAAATGTTAAATATGATTTTTTAAGGTAACTCACAGGCAGAGAAGCAGCAAAGCACATACTTTCTTTCACACTGCATCATTCCACACATGTGCTTGTCAAAGGGCGCCAGGTGTGCGCTTGATATAGTAATGCCCAGTGGTAGACCTCACCCTCAACCATTCAAAATATTTACAAGTAAAGAAGGATAGATAGCATCTGTGTAACAACGGGAGTGTCCTGCATTAAGAAAGGGAGAGAACTCCAGAGTTCACTATTAAGTTGGTTCAAAAGAAATTGCGGTTTTGCCATTTACTCTCCCACCAACCTAATATATTATCTACTGAGCTATGTCTGAAGTGCTGACAAGGGTGCTTCCTAAACTACAGATAGAAGAGGAAATGATCATCAGGTCATCCAGTTTGCCTCTGCTCATTCTAATGACGAACAAAATAAAACTTCTCCAGCTTCCTGATGTGGCCTAACCATCTTTTCATCTCTTTTCTCATCCTACTATCATTTAACTCCAGCTGTTCCCAGCATTCTTGCCCTTCTTGGGATGGGTGCTGTTTTGCAACACCTGGTCTTTATGCTGATGGAAAAAATTATTCAAATACTTTTGAAGGGTAAAGATTACTAGTGTCTTTGTAGTATGCCCTTTGAAGTTATTTTCTCTCTTTTCATTGTCATTTGGAATTTTACAGTTCTATAAATCATTGAACACTGATAATAAAAACCTTCTCTACGTGAAATGCAGATTTGCTCAACGAAATATTTGGTTATTTTCCCTACTGGGATATTGATTAACTTGTTGTTTGTAAACTTATTTCAACCGCATTGACCAATGGTGTCTGTTTGAATTCTCTTTCAATTAGCTATAAGTCTTTTTTTTTTTTTTTTTCTGGGGCAGTGATGGGTCTTACTCTGTCCTGGAGCTAGGTGATGTGCGATCTCTACTCTACAACCTCCCAGGTTCAAGTGATTCTCTGCCTCAGCCTCCCGAGTAGCTGGGACTAAAGGCACCACCACCATACTCAGCTAATTTTTATTTTTAGTAGGTGGGAGGTTCCCCATGTTGACCAGACTGGTATTGAACTCCTGACCTCAGGTGATCTGCCATGCCAGCCTATACTGGGATTACAGGCGTGAACCATAGCCCGGCCCAAATAAAATTTTAAATACCAATATCTACAGGAGGTCATGATTTTGCATGTAAGATATACTTTAACAAATAACCACATTCCTTCTGTTGCTCTACCTTCTTGTCCATTGGATGCAGTGATTACTCTTTGAATATTAAGTTTAGGCATTGTATTATTTCTTTCAAAGCTATTTGTAACTTAGCTGAGCAAAACTGACCAACCCATCCACTGGGCTATTTATTTTATCCCAATGCAATTTTATCATAACAATTGCTGGATTCTCATTTACCAATCATTTTATCACCTAGCATTGCTTTCCTACTTGATTCTAACCTCTGGCTATAGGAAATATAGGATGGGGTTTCCTGCCATGTTGGTCAGGCTGATCTAGAGAACTCTTGACCTCCAGATTGATCCCACCTGCCTCATTCTCCCAAGTGCTGGGATTACAGGCATGAGCCAGGTCGGCCCAATTTCTTTCTTTTTCTTACAAATTAACTGATGAACAAGGCTGTGGTTTCCTGTACAGTCTGGTTAGTAATTACACATTAATGGTGCCAGTTCAACATATTTCTCTAGTGACTTCGTCTTCTTGTGGCATGGTGAATCTTCCGGGAATTAAAGAATAACTATTTGTGGTCATTACAATTGACGATATGTACCTTACATTGTAGTTGAATGATGGTATTTCCTACCACAATGCAATGACTTGCCAAAATGAAATTTACTTGTATGTAATACCAAAAACTATTCTTACTTCTTTTACATTACAACATATTTTAATTATTTATGTAGTTGTCAAATTTGACATTTCATTGAATATATCAGAAAGATTGAAGAAACTTTTATCTTTTGTAAATTCATGGGAATTATGTAATCCCCTGATGGGTTCTTCTTGCCAATGCTGAGATAAAGCTGATTCAATGGGACAGTGGTATTCTAGTGAAATAAGGGTTAACAACTGCAGGGCTAATAGAGAGAAGAATGGGTTTATTACTCAACTCAGCCTCCTGGAAAATTCAGAGCTAGGTTTTCGAGGGATAGTTTGGCAGGCAGACCTAGGTAATGGAGAATGCTCATTTGTTATGGGATGAAATCCCAGGGGAGTCTTTATTCACTGGTGTAATTTCCTGGGTAGCGTCTCAAGACCAGTGAAGTTTCTTGGTATGAATTATCTGCAGGTGGTGCCTGGTCAACGAATACAGGGTCTGAAAAATACCTAAAACACAAAATCTTAAGTTTCGATGATGATGTTATCTATATAGAGACAACTGGGAGATTACAAATCTGTGACCTCTGGCTTCAAGGATTCCAGAACCATAATTTTAACAACGACAAATTGGGTTAATTTACAAGGTGGTTTCAGTTCCTGGGTAAGGGGTGGGTTAGTTTTGAGGCTTTTATCATCTTGGCTTTAAACTATAAGCTAAATTCCTCCCCAAAGTAAGCTGACTATACTTGGGAATAAACAAAGGGCAACTTGGAGGTCTAAAGCAAGATGGAGTTATATCAATTCTTTTGCATTCATAATTTTCGGAAAGGCAGTTTTAATCACAGCTGTGGATGAACGTCCATCCCACAGTTGAGAGAGAGTTTTCAAGAATGAGAAAAATTAAATGACCTTGCTCACTGTCAGCATATTATTAGCATGGCTTGAAACTGGAATATTTTCATAACTCCAATCCTTTCTCAAGCTTTATCTGCAAGTGGCTTTAAAACTTTTGGCTGAGAAAATGTTTTAGTGGTTTCCCTCATGTTCAGCATCTCTTTGCTTGTGATCTTTACTCAGACCCCTATGAGGTTCCTTTTCTTCTGCCATTGGAAGTTTTAATCTGCACCTGGATGAAAGATATGAATGGCCAACCTTCTCTCTTAGTTTTCACAAATTCCACCTCTATGCCCTATCACATCGTATTTCATGGTGTCCCTCCCCACGCTCAGTCCCGTGAAGGATTTCTTTTCTGATACTAAACGTTAAATTTTGTTGTAACTATGTGTTAAGTATATCTATATTTTTAAACCCAAGTAATATGTATTTCTTTTTAAAGCCAATCAGAAGTTTATCTTATTTTTAATAAGTTTTCATCTTAGTCTGTTTGCTTGTATAACAAGATACTCAAAACTGGGTGATTTTATAAAACCACACACATTTGTATCTCAGCCTGGTAGCTTTTAAAGTCTAGGATCAAGGGCAGTAGATTCAGTGTCTGTGAAATTCTCAGATAGCTTGTCTTCTACAGTTTTCATTAACGGCAGAAGGGATGAGGGAGTTCCCCGGGTTCCCCTTATGGCATCAATCCCATTCGAGGGTTCTCTCCTCATGTCCAACCACTCTATCAAAGGACCTATTTTCAGGCACCACGCATTGAGGATCAGTATCAGTATATGAATTCTAGGGGGGAGTATAAACATTCAGTCTTACAGTAGCTTTTTATTTTGTAAAACTTATGCATTTACTGAAATGTTATAAAGAGAGTGGTTAGAGTTCCCATATACCTAAAAGCCAGTTTCCACCATTATTATCTTCTTTAAATAATCATGGTACATTTGTCAAAACTAAGAAACCAATATCGGGTGTTCGGCTATTAATTAAACTATATGCTATTCGGGCCACTAGTTTTTTCTCTTATCTTTCTGTTCCAGGATCCAACTAGATTCCACATGCATTTAGTAGTCATCAAGTGTCCCATTAGTTTCCTCTCTATCTGTATAGTAGTCTCCAAGTATTTTTCATTTTTCATAACCTTGGTAAATTTTTATGGAAATTTGGGTAAGGTGTTTCTAGAATATCTCCAAGTTTATCTGGGTTTGATGTCTTTATCATGACTAGACCGATGTTATGGGTCTGGGGAAGAATAATTACAGAAGTGAAGTACCCATTGAACCATATAAAGCATGCATACATACCCATCAGCCTGACTTATTGGTGAAGTTGGCCTGGATCACCTGGCTGCAATTGTGTTTGATAGGTTTCTCCCTGAGTAGTTAGTTTTCTGACCCCAGTGCTCATATTCATGGAAAAGTTAAAGTCACCAAGTTCCTAAGCCTACACCTCAAAGGGAAGAGGGCAGAATTAAGGTTCACCTTTTTTGAAGGGGAGAGTATCTACACATAGTATTTCTAATTTTTATGTAAGGTAGAGTTGCTACTTTTCCCATTTACTATTCAATACCTACCGTAGAGACTCATGTATACCTTACATTTTGAGTTATAACTAGTACCACATTATCTATTTTGGTGGTTCCAGCTGCACATTGCAATCTAGATTGGCCTTGTTGCAGCAACTATTGAAGTATGGAAAGTAAAAATTATTAGATAAAAGCAAACAGGTCCTACAAAGAAAATTTTAAATCTCGGTGATGTATTTTTGCTTATTTAAAAAATGTCTCTATAGTAAGTAATACTTTTTTTTTTTTTTTATGTAGCATTCTCACCTGTTGCCCAGGTTGAGTCTTAAAACACCGCTCATTGCAACCTCCCAGGTTCAAAAGATCCTCACACCTCAGCCTCCCATGGTGCACAGGAACTGCACATCCCAAAACACCCAGATAATTTTTGTAGTTTTTTTGCCTCTTTTATTTTAAGAGAGAGGATTTTACCAGCTGCTCTTAGGCTGGTCTCAAACTCCTGGGCTCAAGTAATCAGCCTGCCTTGGCCTCCCAATATACTGGAATCACTATATGCTGGAGCCACTATGCCCCTGTCTGTGATACAATTTTCACCAATTTTCACTGCATTTCGTTGATAGAATAGTATATTGAGTCTCCACAATTAAACTGGTTTTTAAAATTAGCAATGTTTTATTATACATTTTATACTTTTTGATGAAATATTTCCAAATAAAAATCCAGACATTAATATTTATCTTTTAAAACTTTTAGGTCGAAAGACAGTGGCTCACACCGTAAATCCCAGCATTTTGGGAGGCCGTAGGCAGGTGGATCACGAGGTCAGGAGATCAAACCATCCTGGCCAAAATACAGGTGAAACCCCGCTCTACCAAAATACAAAAAATTAGCCAGGCGTGGTGGCTCACGCCTGTAGTCTCTTCAGCTACCTACGAGGCAGGAATTGCTTGACTTGTAGGAGGTTGAGGTTGAAGTGGAAAAAAAAAAAAAAAAAAAAAGAAAGGAAAAGGTTGCAAGAAAACAATAAAAACAACTTGAATATGTATTTGTGAAGATACTTTCTACAATGCCATTATTATACCAAAATCTTTATGAATTAATCTGCCTCAATCACCCTAACCTTCGCTTTTGGTGCAGAAACTAAAATACATGCCAGTTTAAGATCTGTTCTCCCCAAGGGCTTGATCCTCTTCTTCCTCCTTGTCCACCACTCTATCCTGACACTCATATGTCATCAAAGTCTCCCAGGAGTCTCCGTTAAGTTGCTTGAGCTTTCAAGTCTCACTCTGCCCTTGACTGTGGTCCATCTCTCTCTGGTGACATCCCCTTTCTCCTTCTTTCTCTGCATCTTTTTTTTAGAAGTTGTTTACTTTCTCATCTACCCTCAGCGAACCAGGACCGCCTCTGCTCCCTCTACTGCTAACACCACCACCAATCACATCTACCATCTTTAATCTGTGGACTTTTCATGCTGTATGCTTGAGTTTCTACCCTTTACAACATTAGTAAGCTCATCTTCTTGTGGCCTGTAATTACAGCTTCAAGACACCCTACAGTGCTGCCCTTTCAGCTTTGCCTGTCAATTC
>JAKGGE010001354.1:0-18044 GCA_023748175.1 Hoolock leuconedys
AATCTGCCTCGAAATCACCCTAACCCTTCCTTTTGGTGCAGAAACTAAAATACATGCCAGTTTAAGATCTGTTCTCCCCAAGAGGCTTGATCCCCTCTTCTTCCTCCCTTGTCCCACCACTCTATCCTGACACTCATATGTCATCAAAGTCTCCCAGGAGTCTCCATTAAGTTGTAGGCTGCTGAAGTCTCCTCTGCCCTTGACTGTGGTCCATCTCTCTCTGGTGACATCCCCTTTCTCCTTCTTTCTCTGCCATGCATCTTTTAGAAGTTGTTTACTTTCTCATCTACCACTCAACCCGAACCAGGGCCACTTGCCCTCTGCTCCCTCTACTGCTAACACCACCACCAATCACATCTACCATCTTTAATCTGTGGACTTTTCATGCTGTATCTTCCCAGGTTTCTGCCCCTTTTACAACATTGACCAAGCTCATCTTCTTGACGCTATGATACAGCTTCCAAGACACCCTACATTCCCAGTGCTGCCCTTTCAGCTTTGCCTGTCAATTTCCCGTCTCTTGCCTGGGCTCCTCTACCCACCACATTCATGATGATGTTGCTCAGGGTTCTCCCCTTAACACTTGCTTTTTCCAGTCTTTGCCTACTCTCTGTGATCTTAATGGCCTCCATGCTGTTGACTCCCAAACATTTATCTTTGTGTATTGCATCTCGCTGAGCTTTAGATTTATACACTCAACTGTCTGCTGAACACATCTGTATATTCCATAAGCTTCCCCAAATCAGCATGTCAAAAACTGAATTCATAAACTCCCTTTATTCCCCAAGCTGGCTTTTATTACTCTTTTTTGCTGCAAAATCACCATCCACCTAAGTTTCTCCCACTATGTTGCCCCGCAACATCCAACCAGTCACCAGATCTTGCCACTTTTGTCTCTTGTATATTTCTGGCAGCTGTCACCCCTCTTGCACCCTATTTCTGTGGTCCTGGTTAGGCTCAGGATCCATGGCCTCTCACTGGGGCCATGACAGTGGCCTCTCACTTAGGGTCCTGTGTGGCTGGCTCCTGCAGGCTTCTCCAGACTGCAAGTCTATAGAGCAGATCTTGCCTTCTGTGCCCCAGTGGCTTTAAGGGCGCTGTCTTTACTGTTCTCAATTTTAAGGCTGGCAATTCCCACCACACACCTTGTTTCAGTGCCTATTCATTTGCTAACTGGGTTCCTTATGTTGATGTATTAGTTTGCTAATGCTACTCTAACAAAATACCACAAACTGACTGGCTTAAAACAATAGATATGTATTCCCAAAGAGTTCTGGAGAGTAGGATTCTGAAATCAAGGTGTCAGCAGAGCTGTATGAGTCCATTCTTACACTGCTATAAAGAAATACCTTAAACTGGGTGATTTATAAAGAAGAGGTTTAATTGGCTCATGGTTCCATTGGCTATTCAGGAAGCATAGTGGCTTCTGCTTTTGGGGAGGCCTCAGGAAACTTAAATCATGGAAGAAGGGGAAGGGGAAGCAGGCACATCTTACATGGCCAGAACAGGAGCAAGAGAGAGAGGTGGGAGGTACCACACGCTTTTAAACAATGAGATCTCATGATAACTCACTATACCATAACAAAGGGGATGGCTCTAAATCAGTAATGAGAACTCCACCTCCATGGTCCAATCACCTCCCACCAGACCCCACCTCCAACACTGGGAATTACAATTCGATTTGAGATTTGGACAGGGTCACATATCTAGACCATGTGATTCCACCCCACCCCCTTCCAAATTTTATGTCCTTCTCAAATTTCAAAATATAATCATGCCTTCCCAACAGTCCCCTAAAGTCTTAACTTATTCCAACATTAACTCATAAGTCCAAAGTTCGAAGTGTCATCTGAGACAAGGCTAGTCATTTCCATCTATGATCCTGCAAAATAAAAAACAAATTAGTTACTCCCAATATACAATGGGGGTACAGGCATTGGGTAAATACTCCCATGGGGGTATGAGCATTGGGTAAATACTCCCAAAAGGGAGAATGTGGTCAAAATAAAAGGGCTACAGGCTCCATGCTAGTCCAAAACCCAGCAGGTCAGTCATTAAACCTCAAAGCTCCAAAATAATCTCCTTTGACTCCACGTCTCACATCCAGGGCACTCTGGTGCAAGGAATGGGCTCCCTCCCAAGGCCTTGGGCAGCTCCAACCCTGTGGCATTGCAGCGTTCAGCCTCTGTGGCTGCTCTCAAGAGCTGATGTTGAGTGCCTGCAGCTTTTCCAGGTAGAGGGTGCAACCTGCTGGTGAATCTGTCATTCTGGGGTCTGGAGGATGGTGACCCTCTGCTCACAGCTCCACTAGGTAGTGCCCCACTACCCAACCCCACATTTCTTGTCTGCACTGCCCTAGTAGAGGTTCTCCATGAGGCTCTGCTCCTGGAGCAGGCTTCTGTCTTGGACATCAAGGCTTTTCCGTACATCCTCTGAAATTCAGGCAGAGGTTCCCACACCTCAATTCTTGCACTGTGTGCACCTGCAGGCTTAACAGTATGTGAAAGCTTCTAAGGCTTATGGCTTGTACCCTCTGGAGCAGCCACCTGAGTTATAAATGGGTCCCTTTGAGCTACAGCTGGAGCTGGACTGGCTGGGATGCAGGGAGCAGTGTCTGGAGGCCGTGTTGGGCAGTGGGGCCCTGGCCCTGGACCAAAAAAACCATTCAGTCCTCCCTAGGCCTCTAGGCCTGTGATGGGAGGGGCTGCCGCAGTGTTCTCTGAAGTGCCTTCAAAGCCTTCTCCTCATTGTCCTGGCTATCAGCACTTGGTTCCTCTTACACAAATTTCTGCATCTAGCTTAAATTCATTTCCCAGAAAAGAGGTTCTTCTTTTCTACCACGTGGCCAGGCTGAAAATTTTCCGCTTTTATGCTCTGCTTCTCTTTTAAATATAAGTTCCAGTTTCAGGTCATTTCTTTGCTCATGCATGTGAGCATAGGCTGTTTGAAGCAGTTAGGTCATATCTTGAATACTTTGTTGGTTAGAAATTTTTTCTGCCAGATACCCTAAATCATCACTCTCAAGTTCAAGGTCCCACAGATCCTTAGCTCTTTGCTAACACATAACAAAAGTGACATTTTCTCCAGTTGCCAATATATTCCTTATCTCTGTCTGAGTCCTGGGCCTCATTGTCCATATCACTATGAGTATTTTGGTCACAACCATTCAGTAAGTCTCTAGGAAGTTTAAACTTTCCCTCATCTTTCTGTCCTCTTCTGAGCCCTCTGTACTCTTCCAACCTCTGCTCATTACCTGATTCCAAGGTTGATTCCACATTTTTAGGTATCTTTATAGCAATGCACTACTCCAAGTACCAATTTTCTGTATTAGTCTGTTCTTGCATTGCTATAAAGAAATACCCAAGACTGGGTAATTTATAAAGAAAAGAGGTTTAATGGCTCACAGTTTTGCAGGCTGTACAGGAAGCATAGTGGCTTGTACTTCTGGGGAGGCCTCAGGAAACTTATAATCATGGCAGAAGGCAAAGGAAAAGCAGGCATGTCTTACATGGCCAGAGCAGGAGCAAGAGAGAGAGTTGGGAGGTGCCACACACTTTTAAGAAAACAGATCATGAGCACTCTCCCACTATAAAACCAGTACTAATGAGGGATGGTGCTAAGTCACTCATGAGAACTCTGCCCCCATGATCCAATCACCTCCCACCAGGCCCTACCTCCAACACTGGGAATTACAATCCGACATGATTTTGGGTGGGGACACAGAGCCAAACCATATCAATGGCCATGCTCATGCTCCAGTTTCTGTGGTTGCAGGCAATTCTTGGTGTTCCCTGGTGTGCAGCTACATAACTCTAATTTCTGCCTCCGTCATCACACAGCATTCTCCCTGTATTTCTGTGTCTTCACATGGCATTCTTCTCTCTGTGTGTCTCTGTGACTCTTCCTCTCTTATAGGGACACCAATCATATTGGATTAAGAGGCACCCTAATGACTTTATCATAACTTGATTACATCTGCAAAGACCCTATTTCCAAATAAGGTCACATTCTCAGGTACCAGGGTTAGGATTTCAGCATATCTTTTTGGAGACACAATTCAACCCATAACAGTTGGGAATATCTTTCTTACATTTATTTGCATGCCTAGTTCTTTGTTAAGATTCAAATCTCCTCTCAGGTTTTCTTTCCTGCAAGAAGAATTCCGAAGATGCCTTGCACCCATTTCCATCTTGGTGGCACCACCATATCACATTGAAGTTATATTTTTATATGCCTTCTCCCCTATTGGACTACTAGCCCCTCAAGGCCAAGGATATTCATATATGCCTAGGGCAAAGCCTGGTGTCTAATAGATGATATTCAAAGCAGAATGTAGATTTTCTGTGTGTGTAGTTTAAATCTATTTTTTCTTTGTTGCGAGTTCTTATTGTGAAAAGAAAAATTATGTTTTCCAAATCATATACCCTGAAGGCACCCAAGAAAGATCCATTGGCATGTAGAAATAATACATTAAAATATCTATTTACATATTTTATCTCTTCCTTTAAAAGCTTTTTGTCAAATGTGTATTATTATGTTTATATTATTTTTGTACATAGTACAGATATAAAATCTAGAAATATTAATAAGTAATCAATAACATTAGTAAATAAATACAAATATTGGCACATGCTAACATATATCTCTATGTTTCCCTTTTAAATGATAACAGTTACTAATTTAAAGTGGCTTCACCAGGGTAGGCAAAAAAATCACATTTGCAAAAACACTGAGCACTCTGGCTCATATTCAAATGACCCATCCTCTTTGATCCATCAGAGCTTCAACTCCTGTTGTACTGAGCCTCTGGTTTTAAAAAATTAACATTTTCCACTCCAGCCTAGGCTATAGAGAGAGACCTCGGCTCAAAAAACTAATAGTATTTAAGAATACATGAGACTTAATACCTCCAGGAATACGTTCATAAAATTTTTCTTGTGGAAAATGTCAAACATTGACACACATAGGAGATTAGTAAAATAACCCCCTGCCTGCCCACCACCCAACTTCAGCAATGAACACTCAGACAATCCTGTTTCGGTCACTCCCCACTCCCACCCCCATGTCAGTTACCCGTCCTCCCACATTATGATTTTTCAAAAAGTTTAATTGAAGTATGACGTACATACACATGTATACATATACACAGGCACAGAAAAGCATATGCTATAAAATTAAAGCACAGTGAATTTTCATAACCCCAAACCATTTGTGTAAATGTAAATCCCAGATGCCCACCTCGTCCTATCTACTGGTCACTATCTCCACCCTCCACCCCACTCTCCTCACCTCAACAGCATGGGTTTGTGATTTTCTTTTTGCTTTTGTACTTCATGTAAATGAAATCATACTTATCCTGTATTATTTGAAGCTAATCCCACAATCATGTGATTGTATTCATAAATATTTCAATATGTGTCTCCAAAAGATAAGAACTTTAAAGAAATGACCACAATACTGTTATATAATTAGATTTCTACCCTCTGTATTTCCCTATTGAATCTTGGCTGCCACAATCAGACAGACAGAAAATGTAAGGTCACTTTTTTCTTGCATCTGCAGGGGAAACCTTAGCAGCAGATGGTAATTATTCTAGTCTGTCAAATAGATGCAAATATAATTGAATTTTTAAAGAGATGTATTGTTAATACCAACATATCACTATCTCTGGGAATGAGTGGAGGAGATAGTTGTGAGGGTCGTTTACTGCCAGCAGTGTAAGTTGGGGCATGGGGCAGGTTGTTTACTGCGCCATGTTCTCCTCTGCCACTTCGTGAGGTTTTACACACCCCAGATTCAACAGTGACAGGGCTGGGGATCAAATGTCTCCACTCACACCTGTGCTGGTTGCTGATGTTTATTCTTTAGTGTGTTTCTCCTAAGGTAGTTACACAAAGTCCTCTTTGGGAAATTGGAAGAGCTGGAATTGGGGGAAACTGATCCTGGTTATGACTTCAGGTGAGGATAAATCTGCTTGTCCTGCTGTCCTTGACTGCACTGTAGAGGAAGAATGTATCTTTTGAGCATTCATGTCAAGGATCCCTGACTGGAGAAATCCTTCTACAGCTGCACTCAGGGCATCTTGTAAAATGTATAGGTAAAGCAGAGATCTGCTGAAGTCCTTCACTTGTCAGAGACATAAGTACCCTTGACTCAAACGCTCCAACACCCCGCCCCCAAAATCTTCCAGAGCCCTTGCCCTAATGTTGGTTCTATTCTAAGTCCATGAATGGAGCCTCTTGTTCCAGTCATGTCAGCCTGTGGAACTCAGTTCTGCCAGATTTTCACAGAAAATGCAATCACACTAGCATTGTGTGAGCCATTGGCTTAAGGCTGAGAGCGTAAGTCAGAGGCCACACCACCTCCCAGACAGCCTCCTCCAGCTCCAGCCTTCTTCCCCCACCAGAGAGAACCTAGGGGCTTATTCCCTCAGGAGCAAACACATTCCTCTCTTCCCCAGGGTGAGTTGTCCCACTGCCTTCCTTTCCAAATCCCCTGCTCACAGACTCTCAGCCAGTTTTCAGACTGACTTGTCAATGATTCATGTTCAAATATTACAGAAGTCATAATAAGTGGTCAATAAATATTTCCAGAATTAAACTCTCCCTGCAGGTTGGCTATTAAAAGAGGAAAGAAACTAACATTTGCTGGGTGCTGTTATATGCCAATCATGATGCTACAGTCTCTCACAAATAATATCTTACTTAATTCCCGCAACAGCCTTGTGAAAAAGGCACTATTATCCCTAGTTGGAAAGATAAGGAAACTGGCCAGGTCCAGTGGCTCATGCTTGTAATCCCAGCATGTTGGGAGGCCGAGGCTGGGGGCAGATCACTTGAGGTCAGGAGTTCAAGACCAGCCTGGCCAACATGGTGAAATCCCATCTCTACTAAAAATACCAACAATTAGCCAGATGTGGTGGCGCACGCCTGTAATTCCAGCTACTCAGGAGGCTGAGGCATGAGAATCACTTGAGCCCAGATGGGGGAGGTTGCAGTGAGCTGAGATTCTGCCATTGTACTCCAGCCTGGGAGGCAGAGCACAACCATCTCAAAATAAATAAATAAAAGGAAACTGATGCTTAGAGGGATGAAGTGATTTGCTCGAAGTCATCCAGTTAGTAACTGAGGACAAGCACTCAGATCTGTGTTCTCACAGTCTTACACAGTAGTTGTATCACTGTGGATAACTTTGTCCAGCTCAGGATGCTTGGAATGCTTCCACAACATCCCCTCTGAGTGGGTGTCCAGTCTTGGCTTCTTTGTCTATGAGGGTAGAGGGCTCACCTATTTGAGGAGCCCCATTTCACTTGTGAAGAGATCTATAGCTAAAAATGTCTGACTTATATTGAGCTGAGTTGTAAGTCTTTTTTTTTCTTTTTTTTTTAAATTGTTTTATTATTATACTTTAAATGGTAGGGTACATGTGCACAATGTGCAGGTTTGTTACTTATGTATACATGTGCCATGTTGGTGTGCTGCACCCATTAACTCGTCATTTAGCATTAGGTATATCTCCTAATGCTATCCCTCCACCCTCCCCCCACCCACAACAGTCCCCGGTGTGTGATGTTCCCCTTCCTGTGTCCATGTGTTCTCATTGTTCAATTCCCACCTATGAGTGAGAACATGCGGTGTTTGGTTTTTTGTCCTTGTGATAGTTTGCTGAGAATGATGGTTTCCAGTTTCATCCACGTCCCTACAAAGGACATGAACTTATCACTTTTTATGGCTGCATAGTATTCCATGGTGTATATGTGCCACATTTTCTTAATCCAGTCTATCGTTGTTGGACATTTAGGTTGGTTCCAAGTCTTTGCTATTGAAACAGTAATCGCTTGGTACCTACTCTTTCTCAAAAAATAACACACAAAAAATAAGATCACACAGGGCATGATTGCTCATGCCTGTAATCCCAGCATTTTGGGAGGCTGAGGAGGGCAGATCACGAGGTCAAGAGATAGAGACCATCCTGGCCAACATGGTGAAACCCCGTCTCTACTAAAAATACAAAAATTAGCTGGGTGTGGTGGCAAACGCCTGTAGTCCCAGCTACTTAGGAGTCTGAGGCAGGAGAATTGCTTGAGCCCAGGAGGTGGAGGTTGCAGAGATTGTGCCACTGCACTCCAGCCTGGTGACAGAGTAAGATTCCGTCTCAAAAAATAAATAAATGAATAAATAAATAAATAAATACATACATACATACATACATACATAAGATTACTTTTTAATATGTGAGAAGAGTCCTTGTGTTCTCAAAACCAACATGACAAGTATTCCAATCCTACTAACACTCCTGAAACTTACATAAGCATACCACTTATGAGCAGATAATGATTGCTGATCAATCAAATAATTCAATGATAACCAAAAGATGGGAGTTCTTCATTAGATATCAAAGTAGACAAGTGGTATTTGTTTGACTCAACATTCTTTGCTTTAGGAAATCACCTCTTTCTATGTGGGCTTGAGGGATCTGTCAATCATATTGCCTCATCCTCTTGGCAGATACGGGCTACCACTCAACTCAGGATGGCCGCTCAGAATAGTCCCTTCTCAGGCACTGGGCTGGGTGCTAAAATCTAGGGTATCTCATGGCTCAGGCCAGTCTCATTTTCTTTCTCTATCTACTCTCAATCCTTAGGTGATGTCCAGTCCCATGGCTCTAAATATTATCTAAATGTCAGTAACTTGCATGTGTTTTATATATATATGTATATGTATAACTGTCTGTTCAGTATTTCTCCATGGCTGTCTAACAGGCATCTTACATTTAGCATATTTGAAACTTAGATCTCTGGCCTGGTGTGTTGGCTCACATCTGTAATCCCAGAACTTTGGGAGGCTGAGGTGGGAGAATTGCTTGAGCCCTGGAGGTCTAGGCTGCAGTGAGCTGTGATGGTGCCACTGCACTCCAGCCTGAGTGATAGAGCGAGACTCTGTCTCAAAAAAATAAGTAAATAAATAAAACTGAGCTCTCTAGATCCACTTCACTTAATGTATGTCTCTCATAATTTACCACATTTTGATAAGCAGCAATTCCATTTCATCACTTGGAAAAACTCTCAGAAATCACCTTGAACTCTTTGCCTTCTACACACAATCTATGAGCAAATTCCACCTCTAGCTTCAAAATATGCTCCAAATCATACCTCTTTAAATCTCTTGAAATATTGTGATTTTGCTGGAAACCATGATGACAATTGCATCCATAGCATCAGATAGGAATCTGATTCCCTGACCCTCCTTTGTTCTCTGAGGAAGAGAAAAGCAGCCCCTGATAACTGGGATCTGCCTGGCACTCACACACAGAACACCTACATCAGACAAAGTCACTCTGTGACTAAGACGGATTAAGACAAAAACAAAAACATTGTCCAAATGCAAAAGTGACCAAACATCTTCCTAGCTTGGTTAATATGAGTGATTGCTGCTTCTTTACCAAATGTTGAGCCTCACTCTTTTCTTCCCACCTTCAAGATAAGAATGATTAAGATACATAGCTATGGATTAGCCTGATGGCACCCAAAGCCTCACTTCCTTAATCGCAACTCTCAAATCACCTGACAGGACCCTAAACCCTGCAGTAAGTTACACCCATTTTTTTAAACCAAGACATTCCACACTTCTCCTTATTGCAACAAATCAATAAAACCAAATTACAGACTGGTGGTCTTTGGCTGGAGGGCACTCCTACCCCTACAATCTAATCTCTGCACAACATCATGTAGAACCTTCTAAAGCATCAGAACACATCACTGTTCTGCTGAACACCCTTCCATAGCATCCTGTCTTACTTAGGGCAAAGTACAAAGTACTTATCATAGTCTATAAGGCTCTATATGATAGCCAACCCCAAACCCCAAACCTCATCTCGTACTACTCCCTTCTTTGTCCTTGACTCTAGAGGCAATGGTTTTCTTGTAGTTTCCTTAGCATGATGAACAGCTTCCAATCTCAGGGCCTCCATATTTGCTGTTTCCTAAATCTGGATTACTCTTTCCCCAGATGTGGATATGCACAGAGCTTACTTTCTCACTTCCTTCAGGTTTTTGCTTAAATATCAATATTACATCATCAGAGAGGCTGTCCCTGCCATCCTATCCAGAAAGAACCCCTCACAATGACACCTTATCACCTTACCATACTTTTTTCTTCTTTATCACATACCTCATCACAGGACATGTTGCATCTCAAAATCTTAAGATTCAAGAGGCAGAAGAGTGATTGTTGTCACTGCTGTACCTTCAGCACTAGAGCAGTATATGCCACACAAATTAAATTAAGGTTTATTGAATAAATGAATTAATAAATAAATCTGAAGGTGGGCACATGGACTAAGCTAGGCCAATAAGAATCCTTCCATGAGATACCGTCCAGGGGCACTGGGAACAGAAAGCTCCTCTTCTTTTGTCAATCACAATTCAAGGGTCTAAATTTCAGACTGCCAGTGGCCTTCTTGTCTACTGGGGGTGGGTTGGGGAGACTGCTGCTGAGAGTGAAGCCAACATTCTGAGGGAACAAGGTGGAAGGAGGTCACAAGACAGCCCTGATAACATCACTTGAGACCCTGGATTCAGCTGGGCCTAATGCAGTTCTACTACAGACTGCCCAATTATTTGAACCAATAAATGCTATTTTATTGCCTAAGTGAATTTTTTTTTTTGAACAGAGTCTCACTTTGTCACTCAGGCTGGAGTGCAGTGGCAACATCTCAGCTCACTGCAATCTCAGTCGATTCTCATGCCTCAGCCTCCTGAGTATCTGGGTTTACAGGTGCACACCATCATGCCCGGCTAAATTTTATATTTTTAGTAGAGATGGTGTTTTGCCATGTTGGCCAGGATGGTCTTGAACTCCTGGCCTCAGGTAATCTGCTGGCCTCAGGTTCCCAAAGTTCTGGTATTACAAGCATGAGCCACCATGCACAGCTATTGCCTAAGTGAATTTAAGTCACTTGAAGCAGAAGGAGTTCTAATTAATATAGACACCTTCCTAAGGCATGGCTTGTGGGTTTGACTATGATATTCCAGGTACATCCAAATGACAGCACAGGGCAGAACAACATGCCTTTATCTCCTCTGTTTTTTAGACTTCACATTTTGTGATCACAGCCTGAGATGATGTTTTTCTATTGGCCAGCATATCACAATGTTGGTGCCTATTGAGCTTATTCTACAGAGGTACCTTGTTTCCTGAAAAACAAAAACAAAAACAAAAAAAACTCCCCCTTTACATCCAGGTGCACCTTGTGGAGGCTAGACGGTTTTTCCTTATTGCTTAGGTGACTACTTCTATGAAAGAATGTCAAGGACATCACCTGCAAGACTGGTTCTACTTTCAACAGAGGAAGAGTATCAGTATGCTGGACCTTTGTCTGAGAGAACAAATTCAGACTGACTTCTATTCAGGTCTTAGAAAATGCCCAATGGAGGGAAATGTCAATGGGAGGTCCTTGAATGGATAAGTAGTTCATCCACTTCTCCATGCACACCATCATCCCATTCATTTACAGAAGCATCATTTCAGAGTTTTCTTAATTATTTGCCTGAGGCTTTCATCAAACAAAGATCACTGCAAGATACAGTCATTATTGCATTATCTCTGCAAGACACAGTAAAAATATTATTGCACTCACCATCTATTACGTTTCCTGGTGTTAACTAAGTAAACTGTCACAAGAGAAATGACATTTAAAATTAATAAAAGAAAACACTTGGCTTCTCCTGAGGAAATGGCATGCTTTCTCCTTGTGATATTAAGAATAAAGTAACTGATTCTGCTTGCCTTTCACATTGGCTCCTGGGAAGCTCAAGGTCAGTCTTCTTTTTTTGTTTGTTTGTTGAAGCTTAACTATAGACATTCTCTTGGCTCTGAGGAGGGTGTCTGTACATTTCATTAACTTTTTGCTTTGATTCTAATCTCCTAATTTTAATAGTATTTTCTCCAAATCCTGTCTTTATTTTTTCTTTTTTAAATCATAATTTCATTGAGTATGTTCTTGTCATTATGACCTAATTTTGTGCATGTGTTTATAACAAAGTCCTTTCGGCTGAGTCCAGAGTCCTAACACAGCCTTAATCATGAGGAACTAATAATAGCTCTTGGACAAATTAAATGATCTCCCGAGATCTCATTTTCCTCACCTGAAAAATGAGGTCATTGGGTTCTTTCAGCCCTAACTTCCTCCTTAATTGGATAGAGCCTCAGAGCATTGAAGGATTTCATTTTCTTCATAGATGTACACATGGGCATCACCAGACTGTTCCTCATTCCTGCAGTGATGTAGCTGTCAGCCAGGAGACTCACATTTGCTTTAGAGTTTTGCTCAGTTTTTAGTGGAATGCATTTCTTACAATCTGCATTAGTCTTCTCAGGCTTCTGTAACAAATTTTCACAAACTAATTGACTTAGCCAACAAAAATTAATTCTCTCAATCTGGAGGTCAGAAGTCTGAAATCAGTATCATAAGACTGAAATCAAGGTGCCAGTAAGACTGAGATCCCTTTGCAGGCTTTGGGGAGAATCTGTCCCTTGCCTCTTCCAGCTTCTAGTGGCAGCCAGTATTCCTTCATTTATGGCTACTTCACTCCAATCTCTGTGGTCACATTGCCTTCTCCTCTTCTCCGTGTGTTCTCTTATAAGGACGCTTGTGATTGCGTTTATGACCCACCTTGAAAATCTAGGATGATCTCCTCATGTCAAGATCCTTAACGTAGTCACATCTACAAAGATTCTTTGTCCTTACAACATTTACAAGTTCTAGTGGTTAGAACCTCATATTTTGGAGCCAACTTCATCATTTTATACCAGCCTTGTCAATGCCATGAGCAAGGACAGGAGATAAGTGGTTGCAGTGGCATTTCAGCCTCTGATTCATAGCTGTGACCTTTGTAAAATCAATCATAGAGACGGTGTCAATGGGGATGGCTCTGACATTCTTAAATGCATTGAACTTTTTCAGGCAAAGAAGATAGAGACCAAGTCTGTGGATCTAGGGTCTAGGCTTCCTGTTAAGTAAACAATGAAACCCTCAATGCCCCAGCACCCTGCTTGAGACGGGAAACAGATGACCTGTTCAAAGATGTTTTGTTCTTTTCTCTTCTAGGTCACTATTCTGAGTGAGGGTGGTGTGGGAGGGAAAAACTGCCGAAGCAACTGAAAACCTTCCATAGACAATATTTTGCTGGAAATGTAAAGTTCTCAGATCCACGATCTACCAGCTCCCAAGACTTTTGGCTTTCGGCTTTCTGCTGTCTCTCTCTCTCTATCTCTTCCTTTCTCCATACACACATGGCTGATAGGTAAGATTGTTAATAAACATTTTTTATTTAAATACATTAATTCAAAGTCCCAATCTCAAAACTCATTACCTGGTTTTTCCCTGTATGACACTGGCAAGTCACTACACCTTTCTAGACCTCAGTTTGCTCATTTGTAACTTGAAGGGGATGAGCAGTGAGGGCACAGGCAGGAAGGGACGTGCAGCATTATGAACACTGCATGATGTAGTGGAACAGCCCATGCTTCAGGGCCAGGTAGACTAGAATTAGAAACTTGGCTCTGACACTCTGCTAGTAGGGTACTCTGAGCAAGTTGCTTTTCTCTCTGAGTCACAGGCTCCTTATCTATAAAATGGGGATACCAATTGGTATGAGGATTCATGGAGGTAAAATATCTTGTATAGAGCCTACACATAGGCATTCTCTGTTATCTATATCTAAATCTAGAACTATCAAGGATATAGATAGATAGCGATAGGAAAATTATATATATGTATATATATATAAAATAAGATGTCCATAGGTAATATCTATCTATCTATCTATCTATCTATCATCTATCTATCTATCATCTATCATCTATCTCTCTTTCTATCCATCCATCTGATATGGCTTGGCTGTGTCCCCAGCCAAATCTCAAATTGAATTATATCTCCCAGAATTCCCACATGTTGTGGGAGGGACCTAGGGTGAGGTCATTGAATCATGGGAGACAGTCTTTCCCTTGCTATTCTTGTGATAGTGAATAAATTTCATGAGATCTGATAGGCTTCTTAGGGGTTTCTGCTTTTGCTTCTTCCTCATTCTCTCTTGCTGCCACCATGTAAGAAGTGCCTTCACCTCCTGCCATGATTCTGAGGCCTCCCCCGCCATGTGGAACTGTAAGTCCAACTAAACCTCTTTTTCCTCCAGTCTTGAGTATGTCTTTATCAGTGAGAAAATGGACTAACACAGTAAATTGGTACCAGGAGTGGGGTGTTGCTGAAAAGATACCTGAAAATGTGGAAGCCACTTTGGAACCAGGTAACAGGCAGAGGTTGGAACAGTTTGCAGGGCTCAGAAGAAGACAGGAAAATGTGGGAAAGTTTGGAACTTCCTAGAGACTTGCTGAATGACTTTGCCCAAAATGCTGATAGCGACACGGACAATAAGGTCCAGGCTGAGGTAGTCTCAGATGGAGATGAGAAACTTGTTAGGAACTGGAGTAAATGTGACCCTTGTTATGTTTTAGCAAAGAGATTGGTGGCATTTTGCCCCTGCCGTAGAGATCTGTGGAACTTTGAACTTGAGAAAGATGATTTATGGTATCTGGCAGAAGAAATTTCTAAGCAGCAAAGCATTCAAGAGGTGACTTGGGTATTGTTAAAAACATTCTGTTTTATAAGGGAAGCAGAGCATAAAAGTTTGGAAAATTTGCGGCCTGACTATGTGATAGAAAATAAAAACTCATTTTCTGGGGACAAATTCAAGCCAGCTGCTGAAATTTGCATAAGTAGCAAGGAGCCTAGTGTTAATCCCAAGACCACAGGGAAAATATCTCCAGGCCATGACAGAGACCTTCACAGCAGCCCCTCCTATCACAGGCCTGGAGGCACAAGAGGAAAAAGTGGTTTTGTGGGCCAGACGCAAGTTCCCCGTGCTTTGTGTAGCTTAGGGACTTGGTACCCTGTGTCCCAGCTGCTCCAGATGTGGCTGAAAGGGGCCAATGTGTAGCTCAGTCCATGGTTTCAGAGGGTGGAAGTCCCAAGGCTTGGCAGCTTCCATGTGGTTTTGAGCCTGCACATGCACAGAAGTCAAGAATTGAGGTTTGGGAACCTCCGCCTGGATTTCAGAAGATGTATGGAAATACCTGGATGTCCAGGTCAAGGTTTGCTGCAGAGGTGGGGCCCTCACAGAGAACCTTTGCTAGGGCAATGTGGAAGGGAAATGTGGGTCAGAGCCCCTACACAGAGTACCTACTGAGACACAGCCTAGCGGAGCTGTGAGAAGAGGGCCACCATCCTCCAGACTCCAAAATGGTAGATCCACTGACAGCTTGCACCATGTTCCTGGAAAAACCACAGACATTCAATGCCAGCCTATGAAAGCAGCGGGAGGGGGGCTGTACCCTGCAAAGCCACAGGGGCAGAGCTGCCCAAGACCATGGGAACTCACCTCTTGCATCACTGTGACCTGGATGTGAGACCTGGAGTCAAGGGATCACTTTGGAGCTTTAAAATTTGACTGCCCTGATGGATTTCAGACTTGCATGGGCCTTGTAACCCCTTCGTTTTGTTCATTTTCTCCCATTGGAACAGCTGTATTTACCCAATATCTGTACCCCCATTCTATCTAGGAAATAACTAGCTTGCTTTTGATTTTATAGGCTCATAGGCAGAAGGGACTTGCCTTGTCTCAGATGAGACTTTGGACTGTGGACTTTTGGGTGAATGCTGAAATAAGACTTTGGGGGACTGTTGGGAAGGCACAATTGGTTTTGAATTGTGAGGACAAGAGATTTGGAGGGGCCGGGGCATAATGATATGGTTTGGCTGTGTCTTCACCCAAATCTCAACTTGAATTGTATCTCCCAGAATTCCCACGTGTTGTGGGAAGGACCTAGCAGGAGGTAATTGAATCTTGGGGGCCAGTCTTCCCTGTGCTATTCTCATGATAGTGAACGAGTCTCACAAGATATGATGGGTTTATCAGGGGTCACCACTTTTGCTTCTTACTCATTTTCTCTTTCCACCACCATGTAATAAGTGCCTTTTGCCCCTCACCATGATTCTGAGGCCTCCCCAGCCATGTGGAACTGTAAGTCCAATTAAACCTCATTTTCCTCCCAGTCTCATGTATGTGTTTATCGGCAGCATGAAAACACACTAATACACCATCTATCCATCCATCCATCCATCCATCTATCCATCATCCATCCATACATCCTTGCATCCATCCATCCATCCATCCATCCATCCATCCATCCATCCATTGGTAGCTCAAATCCATACCTTGCTTCAGACACTGATGAGCTGCTGAGAACATGACAGAGATCAGTACAAGAAACTTTGCTACCTCCTAGAACTCTCACCCTGAAGTGCTTAAAAAAACTTTGCATTTTAGAGAAGTTCCAGATTTATGAAAAAATTGTGAAGACAGCACACAGCTTTCCCACATGTCCCACACCTGGTTCCCCCTGTTACTAACATCTTACTTTAGTATGGTATATTTGTCACAATTAATGAACCAATTTTTGATTCACTATTATTGACTAAAGTTCATAGTTTTTAAAAGATTTACTTAATTTTTTCCTAATGTCCTTTTTCTGTTCCAGGATCCCGTCAGGATATCACCTTATAAACTTAAGGTGATATAAGTTGTTGTTATAGTTTGAATTGTATCTCCAAAAAAGATATGTCGAAACCCTAACTCCAGTACCTCAGAATGTGACCTGATTTGGAAATGGAAATAATGCGGATGTAATTAGTTAATATGAGGTCATACTGGGGTAGGTTCCCAGGGAGAACCAGGTGTGGGACATGTGGGAAAGCTGTGTGCTATCTTCACAATTTTTTCATAAATCTAGAACTTCTCTAAAATGCAAAGTTTTTTTAAGCACTTAGATAGATGGTTCTTAATCCAATGACTGGTTTCCTTACAGGAAGAGGGAAATTTGGACACAGACAGAGATGGAAGACAGAGATGGAAGCAGAGATTAGAGTGATGCTGTGTGAGCCAAGGAACACCTGGAGCTATCAGGGGTCGGGGAGGCAAGGGAGGATCCTCCCCTAGAGACTTCAGAGGGAGCATGGCCCTGCCAACACCTTGATTTCAGACTACTAGCCTTCAGAACTGCAAGGTAATAAATTTCTGTCTTAAACTACCCAGTTTGTGGCAATTTGTTATGGCAGCCCGATGAAATGAATACAGCCACCATGTTTCCTGAGGCTGCTCTTGGCTGGGGCAGTTTCTTAGGCCTTCCTTCTTTTTGCTGACCTTGACTGTGTTTTCCTTTAAAGATGTGGGAGGGGTGTAGGGGGAAAAGAGTCATTCATGCTTTTTTTCTGGCTCAGTGAATCTGCATTTTTACATAAGATAACATAGACAATAGGGCAGAGGAAACAATCAGATATACATTCATCTCAGGTGGGCAGAGGGATGACTTAGAGTTCTTTGTCCCCCACACCTGTGAAGATAAGCATTCAACTTACATTGCAAAGGAATTTCCTTGTGGGCAAAATTTGAGGGAGGCATGTAGTTTTTCATTTTTGTAGTCATCTTATTTAAGAACCAAAATGGGAGGCAGGTTTGTGTGACCCAGTTCCCAGCTTGATTTTTCCCTTTGGCTTAGTGGGTTTGGGGTTCCAAGATTTATTTTCCTTTCACACTTCGAAGAGGTTGTAGATCAATTGTGATTCTAAAAGTAAAATTTATTCTTCTCTGTCAGTTACATTTGTCTTCAAGACAGAGAAATCTCAACTCAAGCTGGTTTAAAAAAGGACTTTATTATCTCAGGTACCAGGAACTTGTGAGATAGGCACACCTCAGTGGCAGCTGATTTGTTGGCTTGGTGATGGCAGCAAAGACCCGTGTCTTACTCTCTCAGCACTGGCTGTATCCTCAGGCTGGAATGTGATGGCTGCAGCCATTCCAGACATCACATCCAGACCCTTAATACTCAGTGTCACTTCCTGTGAGTCTCCCTCAAGAGCCAGGGACCTTCCCAGCAGTTTCTCTCTCTCAAAAAAGTTTTCCCCTCAGGCTGCCTCCAGTCAGAAGTGAA
>JAKGGE010000472.1:0-12988 GCA_023748175.1 Hoolock leuconedys
CCAGGCTCAAGCAATTCTCAGGTGCCTCAACTCTCCTGAGTGGCTGGGACTACAGGCGTGCCTCACCACACTAACTTGAGCCTGACAATTTTAGTAGAGATGGGGTTATCACATGTTGGCCTGGCTGATGTGAACTCCTGAGCTCAAATTGATCACCAGCCACGGCCTCTCAAAGTGTTGGAATTACAGGTGTGAGCCACACCGCACCGACCCAAAGATAAATCGCGTCCCTTGACTTGTTTTAAAGACTTGTGGTTCGTCCAGCTTGTTCCAATTTTCAGCTTTTTTCCCCATTTCACAGTGTATGTTTCCCTCTACTTCGGTTATCCAGGTATTAGGTGACTAGATGATTAGGGGCTGCCTCCCACGGTGGGCTTTCATCTTATTCATGACTGTGCCATCATTTTTTGTTGAGATGGGGGTCTGTGCTCTATTGCCTTGAGCTGGGTGCAGTGAATAGATCACCAGCTCACTGCATCCAACCTCCCAGGCTCAGATTGAGCCCTCTCACCTCAGCCTCCTGGTGGCTGAGCCACAGACACGTTGCCATCAGCCTTCAATTTTTTTTTGTGTATGTTTTGTGGAGATGGGGTTTCCGTGTTGCCCAGGCCTGGGTGTGCCTTTCATTTTTGAAACCACACTCCATCCATGGCTGCCTAAGTGGTTTACAGGTCTTTTTGTCTTTTGGCTGTGCCATAGTAAGCAACATTTTTTTTTTTTTTTTTTTGAGATGGAGTCAGCTCTGTGCCAGACACTGGAGTGCAGTGGCGCCATCTCAGCTCACTGCAAGCTCCACCTCCCGGGTTCACCTGCATTCTCTTTGCCTCAGCTTCCCGGTAGCTGGGACTACAGGCACCCACCACCACGCCCGGCTAATTTTTTGTAAACAACATCTTTGGAAAGAGATTTTGGTTTGTTGAATAATCTTCAGGATGGACTACTGAGTCAAAAGGATTAAATATGTGGACGATATTTGGTGGATATTGTCTTGTGTCCTTCTAAGGAGACTTGCCCACTACTAGCGTGGGACTTGAGGGATCACATGCCTTGCTTGGGCTGTGGAAGGCAGGACCTTATCCCAGAATTTTATTTTTTATTTTTATTTTATTTTTGTTTTTTTGAGACAGGGTTACTCTATTTGCCCAGGCTGGAGTGCAGTGGTGCGATCTGCATTTTCCGCTCACGACGCCGCTGCCTCAGGTTCAGCGATTTTTTCCTGCTTCAGCCTCCCAAGCCTTTGGGACTACAGGCCTTGCGATGCCCTACGCCCGGCTTAATTTTTGTATTTTAGTAGAGATGAGATTTCTGCGTTGGCCAGGCTGGTCTCGAACTCGGCCTCAGTGATCTCCTCGACACTCCCCTTAGTGCTGGGATTACATTATGACCACATGGCACCCTGACATATCCCCAGAATTTTTTAAAAAGCTATAATTGGGAGCAGGAAAAAAATGCAGAAGGAAGTAATGGATCATCTTTGAGAGTTTTTCTTCTTCTCTTCCTGGAAGATGTCTTCAAAATTAAGTTTCTTTTTTCCTTCCATTGGAAGAGTAATATGGACACATTACAATTTAGGAAAAGACCACAGCTGGTGCTCATGCCTATAATCCCCAGAACTTTGGGAGGCTGGGCAGGAGGAATTGCTTGAGCCAGGATTCAAGGTCCAATGGGCAACATGAATAAGAACCCTGTCTCTACAGAAAATGAAAAATAAAAAAATTAGCCAGGGCCAAGCGTGGTGGCTCATGTCTCTTTATCATCACTTTGGGAGGCGGAGGCGGGTAGGTCCCCTGAGGTCAGGAGTTTGAGATCAGCCTGGCCAACATGGTGAATCCCATCTCACTGAAAATACAAGAATTAGCCAGAGGCGTGGTGGTGGATGCCTGTAATCCCAACCTCGGGAGGCTGAGGCAGAAGAATTTGCTTGAACCTGGGAGGTGGAGGTTGCAGTGAGAACTGAGATCTGGGCCACTGCATTCCAGCCTGGGCAGCAAGGGGTGAAACTCTCAAAATTAGCCTGTGGTGGCATGTCCCTGTGATCCCTAGCTACTCAGGAGGCTGAGGCAGGAGGATCACTTGAGCTAAGGAGTTTTGAGGCTGCGGTGAGCCATGATCCACCACTGCACTCCAACCTGGGTGAGCAGAGTGAAACCCCATCTGTAAAATAAATAAATAAATAAATAAATAGCCTGGGTGACAGGTGAAACCCGTCTGTAAAATAAATAAACAAACAAAACAAACACAAATAAAAAATAAATAAAATTGGGAAGAAGAGTAGAAAAAGGAAAAAAAATTATACTCTGACCCAATAATATGCTGAAACCACAGGAATACTTTGGCTGTGCCTGTTTTCCTCTCTATGTACAGTGTTGTTTTTTTGTGATAATTCTGATTGTGACCTTCATTATCTTTTTTTTCTGAGTTAACGTTATAATATCTGTCATCTTCCAGTAACTTTATATAGATGCATTGTATTTATTTTGCTTGAGGGTCTCACTTTGTTGCCAGGCTGGAATGCAGTGGCATAATCCTAGCTCAGCCTTGACATCCTCGCGTAGCGATCTTCCATCTTAGCCTGCTGGTAGATGGGACTACGAACATCGCCACCACACCTGGCTAATTTTATTTTTTATTTTTTATTTTTGTAGCAGTGGGACCTTGCCATGTTGCCCAAACTATAGATAGTATTTTAGTTTTTATTTTTATGCTTTTTTTTTTTTTTTTTTTGAGACAGGGGTCTTCCTCTATCATCAAGCTGTAGTGCAGTGTGATCACAGCTCGCGACGGCCTCAGCCTCCTGGGCTCAATGATTCCCCCACCTCAGCCTCCCTGGTTGCTGGGACTACAGGTGCATGCCACCAAAACCAGCTAATTTTTTATTTTTTTTTGTAGAGATGAGATGTATTATGTTGCCCAGGCTGGCGTGAACTCCCTGGCACTCCAAGTGATCTCACTCCCCACCTCAGCCTCCCAAAGTACTGGGATTACAGGGTGAGCCACTGCACCTGACCTAGATGTCATTTTAAATCCGGTCTTATTTTTCCACTTACAGAGCTGTGCATGTGGGTTATTAAATTCAGACAGTGCAGAGCATAGCATACACATCTCGATTTGGTCCCAATTCTTCATATTTGTATTTATCCCAGAGGGGCCCAGTGGTAAATATTTTAGCAGTTGCTGGCTGGCTCTGTTATCTAATGCGATGATTCAGTCCTGCACCATGGGACAGGGAGCAGCCTGAATATACTAAATGAAGGGGCGTGGCTTTGTGGGGTTAACCAGGTGGCTTGGTGGATTTGTGGCCAGGAGAAGGTGGTTTGCCCCAGCCTTGGTCTGTGTTTATTATTATGTTAGGGGTTTTGGTTTGTTTTAGTGGAAATGGGCTTGACTCACACCTGCTCCTCTATATCTTGGGGTTTCCCCTCACTTAATGACACCTTGGACCCTCCAGATCGGCACATATTAGAGCTGCTTGACGGTCCCTAGACTGTCACGCTTGGCACCATCCCTGCTTGACAGACCATATGGTTAGCGCTGTTGGCCTCGGTACTGCTTAACACTGGGAACTTTCCTCCCCTTTCCCATCTTTCTTTGTGACTCAGTGGTGAACACCTTTCAACTGCTGTTGCTGTGGGAGGCTGGAGACCCGTCACCCAGGGCACACACTCCATGGAGGCTCTCTCTGGGCCCCACTGCACAATTTAAATATTTCTGAGTTAAGTTTGCCAACATTTAAAATCAGGGTTGCCAGGCGTGGTGGCTCACACCTGTAATCCCAGCACTTTGGGAGGCGGTAGGATCATCTGAGGTCAGGAGTTCGAGACCAGCCTCGCCAAGAGTATGAAACCCCATCTCTACTAAGAAAAATACAAGAGGTAGCCAGCATGGTGGTTCATGCCTATAATCCCAGCTACTCAGGAGGCAGGGGCGAGAGAATCACTTGAACCTGGGGCGGGGGTTGCAGTGAGCCAAGATTGCACCACTGCACGTCACTCCAACCTGGCTGACAGAGTGGGACTCCATCTCATGAATAAATAGATTGAGAACTCCAGGACAGTTAGGTTAGCTGGGCTGCCACGCAGGAATCATGGCCCCATCTCTGAGTGACCTAGGGTGGTCCTGCGCTCTGGGAGGGGAGCCTGTAGGACGTGGTGCCAGCCCCAGATCCCAGCACCTCCCAGGTGCCCCCACAGAAGGGCAGCAGTGGAGAAGCCTGTCCACCCATGGTCAGCACCGAGGGGGCTGCAGAGTGCAGATCTTGAGGTCTGCCTCTGCCCTCTGGGAGGTTTGGACCCCCCCCCCAGGCTGGAGGCCAGCTCTCCACCCTCCTCAGCCTCCACCTCCCAGTGGCTGCAGGTGGAGGGGCTGACCAGTGACTTGTCCCCAGCTGCTGCTGTGGCACAGCCCAGTATGAGCGCTCTTCCACATGCTCAGTGGCCCGAGGCCCTATGTGTTCACCTGCATCAACCAGACAGCCAGACAGCAGGGAGCTGGAGGGCCGAGCAGCGGCGTCTGTGTGACGTGCAGCCAGCACTTCCTGCCAGATCCGCAAACACCGAGGCATCGAATGCGTGGAATGTTTTCATGGGCGGGATGGACGTGATAGGCGGACATTTTCGCCACTGGGCCAGACATAACGCGTTGCGGGACTATGAGACTTTAAGCGGGATAACGCCAGTTCTGCTGGGGAATGACGCTCAGGCGGTTTGCAGGACTGGCGCGCGCGTTTCGTTTTGCAGGCTGTGGACAGGCCAGGCACAGGGGAGCCTGGCACCTCGGCTCCCAGACGGGCCCATCTGGTCAGCGTTAAGTTTAGGGGCAGCGGGTGAGCCCGTCGCGTGGCCTCACGGACATCAGGCTGCTCTGTCCATGGGGCACTTCCTCTGTGAACTCCTCAGTCATCCACAAGCCCCCTCCCCCAGTGGCATCAGATGGTGTTTGCCCAGGTGTCTGTGCGTGTGTGGGGCTCAGCTGAGCGTCCCAGGGCAAGCTCCAGCGTGGCAGGATAACCAAGTGGCTGGCAGGCGTTGGGCATCAATTTGTTAGTTCTTTGAACAAATGGCACAGTGTCATCTGTGAACTCCCCAGACCCTGCCTTTGGGGCAAGAATGGGCAACCCTGCTCTGTGCCCCAGAACCCCTTGAGGTCTTGAGGGGCAGAGGACTGACCTCCCCTCCTCCCCATGGGGAGCTTCACCTTCCAGGTGTCTACCAGGGCGTGCCGCTGGCTAGTGGCCTGTGCCCTGCGGAGAGAAGGCTTGCGGTGTTCAGCAGCCACTGGTGGAGCAGCGGGAGGACTACTGCGCTGCAGGTGAGCGGCAGGCATGAGTGCCTGTCACGGCAGCTACCACTCTGCCAGTTCCAGGTAGAGGGCCGCTGGGGCCCTCTGCACTCTAGGCTCCCTTGCGCCCTGGATGGGGAGCCTGAGTAGAGGCCGAGGGGACTGACATTTGGGGCTTTTATGCCAGGCCATGCTGAGCCAGACCTTTTGGTCCTGCCAGAGCATCAGCAGGGCGGCCTCTCTGAAACCTGGAGGGGCTCCGTCTTGGGAGGGTGGAGGTGGGGCAGGAAAACCAGCCGACCCTCCCTCCCAAGGTCAGGACAGGCAGTGAGCAGCAGGGGTCACAAGAATCCTGGTGGGGTTTGGGGCACCTCGGCAGCTCACCCTGCACCCGTCTCAGTACATCCTGCAGCGCTGCGCCTGCACAGTGGGCCCCTCACCTGACAGGGTCCATTCCTCCTCCATCCCTGGTGAGGGATGAGCAGGTAACCCACCCGCCCCCGGGTCAGAGGCAGTGCCAAACCACCTCCCATTCCTGGGAAGGTGAGATGGGGCGATCTTCCGCCTCCCTCCCCAGACCACCCCTTCTTTCCACCTGGGCGTCCAGCTCCGTGCTTTGCAGCCATGGGTCCAGAGACCCTTAATTTATGGAGGTTGGGCTTTGAGCTGGGGAAGCCAGCCACAGCTGACCAACGCCCTGGGCTGGGGGCAATGGGACCCATACCGTGGGTGAGGCAGCCCTATGCCACCAACTCACCAGCTGCCCTTCTCCTCTGCAGAGCTCAGAGTGTTGGGGCCCCCCTGGGGAACCCAGCATGTGGGTTCTTTTTCTGGTAGGGATAGCATTGTGGACATTTAAAACCTGGCTCAAACGCCGACCCCTCTCCATGAGTGGTGCAGGCCTCACCATAGGCCAGGAGAGAGACAAGCTGTGCTTGGAGCCGTGTGGCCCTGCTGTCCTGGCCCCAGCAACCCTCCTCTGGCTGTCCCTGTAGTTTTCAAGGCAGCCGTTCCTGCATCGAGCTCATCAGGGCCAGCAAAGTGAGCTTGCTCGACAGTAGCCGGATGAAGGTGGGGAGCCTCTGGGATAGGTGGGAGAAGACACTTTTTTTTTTGCACAAACAAGGTGGCGCTGTATCCTGGAGGGCAGCAGTGGAAGGAGGGGATCACGCAAGCCACACGAGCCACATTACCGGCACATCCCTGCCTGGGGCCGCTATGGAAACGGCGTTGAAAACAGGAAGTGGGGAGGGGGGTGGGCCAGCCAGCCCTGGAGGCCGATTCGTAGAAACCTGGGCCAAGCAGCGTTCTGGGTATTTGGCTTTGGTGGAGGTTATGGGGCCAGGTTCAGCCCAGGGATCCGGGACCACAGAGCTGGGGGGAGGGACCGGGCATGGAAGGAGGGGCCACAGGTCCAGCTGGGCTGGGGCTGTGGCGTCCCTGGGCTGGGGCAGTGCCCTGCAGCCTGTGAGAACTACGCCTGCCTCAGCCTCTGGGGCTGGGCCACCCTCCTGTTTTTCTCTTCCCCGCACTTTCACGCTCCATCACGTAGCCTGCAGGTGTGGGTTTATTGTCCTGTTTGCTGGACAGGTATACCTGGAGTCCTCCAGAGGGTTGACTCTCCTGCCTGGAGGTGTTTCACTGGGAAGTCGTGTAAGCAGGGCAGGTCTGGGTTCACTGGCAGTCGAGGGGGGATTGGATCAGAGGACTTCCAGGGGACAGGTGTGGGTGGGTGTAAGGGGAGGCAGGACATCAGGTGGCAGGAAAAGTCCTTCCCGCCCACATGGGCTCACTCAGGAATCTGAGAGTGCGGATTGTTAGAGCAGGGTCCCTGGGTTCCTGATCCCTGATGGGGAGAGCTGGGAGCCTGGAGTGGGGAATGGACATGCCCCCAAGGTCCCAGAGTTGGGGTGTGAGGCAGGGGCACCCATGCAGCCTGTGGTCCCTCCCTCCTCGAGGGCTGGGTGCCCCTCAGACCTTCCTGTGCTGTACCTTCCTTCGTGGGAGGCAGGTTCAGACCCACCTGGCAGGGACATTGAAGGGGAGACTGGCCACCTCCTTAAGGGGAGGGAGGAGCTGGGCCTCTCTCTTCGCGATCATCCCGGCACCTTCTACAGCTGGTGGTGCAGGCGGGCTTTTTTCCCGCGACAGCGAGATGCTGGCCGCAAGGCGGTGTCCAGCTCGGGGAGGTGAGTGGCTGATGTGGGAAGCAGCGGCTGAGTTCGAGCCATCAACATCCGACCTACCCACGTAGCCGTCTCTGCTGCAGCTGTGCTTGCCGTGTCCAGGGAAAGCCAAGAAGGCTCGCTCCTGGGAAGAAGTCCAAAGCCCCGGTGGGTCCCAGGGCGGCTGGGAGGGTGCAGGCCCCAGGAGAGCCAGTGCAGCCCCTTGCTGGGCCACTCACCACTCTCCCTCTCGGCAAACACGCAGCCTGGGGAGACGGGGGTCCTGGGATTGCTTGTGGACTAGCCTCCTACGCCCACCCAGTCTAGCCACCAGCCTGCTCAGGGACACTCTCTGGGCTCAGGGGCTCACTGTGCATGTGGCCTCAGAATATCTGGCCTGGGCTGTGGTCCTGCAGGAACCCATGCAGGTGAGTGCCCTGGGATGGAAGGACAAGCACAGTGATAAATGTCCTGGGCAGAAGCCCTGGAGTCAGCGGCTGGCTGGGAGGATAATAGTGGCTGGATGCTGAGATCGCCCGGTCCCAGGATATGGCTCCTGGGGCTGACTCACTCCAAGGGCCTGAGCTGGAGCCTCTGGGGGCTGTGCTCTTTAGGGATTTCTTAAAACCAGGGGCCAGTGGTGAAACACCTGTAATCCATTGCTTTGGGGTCAAGGTGGTTGGCTCACAAGGTCAGAGTTTGTCAACCCACCAGCCAATATGGTGAAACCCGTCTCTACTAAAAATGCCTGAATTAGCCAGGTGTGGAAGCATGCCTGTAATCTCAGCTACTACTTTCGGGAGGCTGGGGCAGGAGGAGGTACTTGAACCCAGGAGGCAGAGGTTGCAATGTAGGCGAAATCCATGCAGCCTGGGCGACAAGACTCAGATCTCAAAAAAAGCCTGAGCAGGGATGAGGTGTGGGAACAGGAGGGAGGCATGGCAGGTGTCAAGCTGGCCCCTGCACCACTGGAACCCTCAGAGGGAAAGAGAAAGCGGCTCCTCTCCTTCCCCAAGCAGGGTCTCCCAGGGGTCTGGTTGGGAGACCTTAGCTGGGCTCTGGGTGTTCTCGGGTGGGGTGCCTGGGGGAGGGCAGGGAAGCTGGGTCTGGGGAGGCCCCTGAGTGGCTGTCTCACCCTGCCCTGTTCTTTTGCGGGACTGCCCCATTGCCTGGGCCAGCCTCGTGCTGTTTGACTACCAGGGACCAGCCACAAGACCGGGGAGCTGCCTCTACATGGCCCTCCGTCCCAGGTGAAGCCCAGGCTTGGGAGGGAGGAGGTGTTGGGAGTGTAAAGATTCCCAGGATGCTGGTCACCCCTCTACAAAACTTCATCTGCCCTGTGTTCCAGATGAGAGGCGAGCTGCTGAACCCCGCAGTTGCTGTCGCGCCCAGTAACCCCAACCTGGTCGCGCCCATGCCACTCTAATCTGCCTGCCAGTGGCCCGCGCCCTGTGTACTATCCGCCCTGGAGAAGGTCCAGTGGGGGGCCCAGCTGCGTGAGGTGAGGGCTGTGTGAGGAGCTCTCCTGGCCCTGCTCCTGGAGCTCTTCAGAGGTGCTCCTGGCCACATTCCACCAGGCCTATCTGGGGGCCTTCTTGGGGGCCATTTTGCCTGCAGGGACAGCTGCACAGTCTGATGACTTCCGGTTGTCACAGCTGCTGGGAGGGATGCTCTTGGCATCCCTGGTGGGTGGAGGCCAGAGCTGCTGTGGATGTGCCTCCATGCACCAGGACAGGCGCTCCCTCAGGATGTCCGAGTGCTTAATGCCTGCCCTGCCACAGGGTCTCTGAGCCTAGTCCAGGTAGGGGCCTTCAGATCACAGCTGTTTAATTTGCAGATCTTGGGCCTTCAAGGGCTGACTGTGAGTGTGTGCATCTCACACTGAGGAGGAGGTGAGTGGGGTAGGGGGGGTGTGGGGTGGGGCACAGGGGCCGGCGTGGAGCCAGAGCCCTCGTCCCTGCCCACACCCCTCAGCAGCTGCGGCATAGCCGGGAGGAGAGTCCTGGGCCCGAGGGGGGGTCTGGGGAGCTGTATGAGCTTACAGGGAAGGGACCACGGGTGTGGGACCTGCGGCATGAGGTCAGGGAGCACTTCCGGGCTAGCCCGACTGCTGCTGGTCTGGAGTGGAACAAGCTTGTGAGGGATGTAGCCCAGGTGGGTGGAGAGGCACCTGGGGAGGCGGGCTGAGGGGGCAGACCACAGCCCTCTGACTACACGCTTTCCACCCTGACCCGGCCAACCCACCTCACCTGGCCAACCCTCAACCCGGCCCTGGCCACCCACCACGACCTTGGCCGGCCATCACCCTGACCCTGACCACCTCCACCCGGACCCCGGCCGCCCCCAAGCCTGACCTCAGCTCCCCAATGCTCACCTGCTGTGCTTCCTGGCGGGCTGCCCGATCTTCAGCCTGGAGCTGCTAGACTTCAGCTTCCCTGGTGCCGCGTGGGCTCCTTAGCCATCAAATTAAACTGCAGGCAGTGGAGTCCCAGCTGAATCAACTCCCCACTTCTCAGGGCAGCTGTGTGTCCTGTGCCAGGACGTGGGCTCTGGGTGCAGCCTGAACCTTCCCGTGGGCTTGCTCCCTCACCTGGCCTCCCTCTGGCTGCAGAGGCTCAACCTCCCCTAATCCTGAGTCAGGGCTCCCAGCCCCAGCGCCTTCCTTCCCTGCAGGGACGTCTGAGCTGTTCCAGTACCTGCTGCAGCTGGTGCAGGTGCTCAAGTCTGAGTCCTACCTGGACTCTTGAGCTGACCAAATTCCTGCTGGACCGGGCCCTGGCCAACGCAAGGTCGACCCACTTCCTTTCTGGCACCTCAGTGGCCGGGACACCCCGGCGTTGTGTGGGAATCCCAGCCCCTGGAGTCTCCCACAGAGCCATGGGGGCCGTTTCCAGCAGACACAGGTGTCCTGGCCTCGCTAGTTCTGCTGGTGAGGAGGGGCTGTGTGTGGTCCTACTGAGGGTGAGGCTCAGCCCTCCTTTCCCCTTCCAGCTCCCGAGGATGCACGTGAGTCCGTGGCCTCTTAGAGCCTCATCCTGGGAGCCTACTGCAGGGGCAGCACCCACACCACATGAGAGGTGCTGATGAAGCAGCAGGTGAGGCTTGGGGTCTGGGGGGTGGGCAGGAGGCCTGATCGTCTGAGAATCCCAGGAATACGGGCGGAGGCTGGGCCTGCCACTGCCGCGCTCCCATCTCCCCACCGGGAAGCACTAAACAGGCAGAGGCCCTGAATGACGTCAAGCTGAGCTCTCAGAGACCCTAAGCCCCAGACCAAGGGCTGATGCCTTGCATCTGACGGGAGAAGGAGCCTACCTAGGCCTCTCACTTGCAGGGAGATCCCACTCGACCCCAGCACTTTGGGCCTGAGTCCTGTTGAGGCCAAGCCCATGCGGGGCTCCCTCCACCCTCCTAAGGAGATGGCCGACCAGAGGAACCCCAGCTGACTGCCAGCTCTCTGGCTTCCGACAGGCGTGGGCAATCACCTTCATGGACTCCAAGATGAAGCCCTGTGGATCATGTGACCCTGCAACCATGAGGGAGGCCAGGCGGCCAGTGACAGCAGTGAATATCATCTTCAAAAGAATGCAAGGATGGAGGTGAGGGGCCTGGCCTCCCACACCCACCTGTACTGCCCTGGGGTCCTGGGGTACTCTAGAGTGGGGGTGGAGAAGACAGAATTCTGAGACTTAAGGGCTTGGGTGTCAGCTGGAAGCAGAGACCACCACCACCGAAACTCGCAGCTTCTCCTCCCACCGACGGCACAGATCTCGGCAGGACATGCTGACCCTGCAGATGATCCAGCTCATGGGCGTCCTGTGGAAGCAGGAGGGGCTGGACCTGGTGAGGGCCCCCACCCCACATGGGTGCATGGTGTCTGTGCCCGGCCTGGGGTCTGTGTGCCTCTGGGGAGGGTCCTTGTGAGAAGGTGGCATGGTCTATCTCAGCTGGGGGAAGGGCTGCAGCTCCCTAGGAAGGAGCCAGGAGGCGGTTTAACTCTAGGCCAGGCTGGCAGGCAGCAGGATAAGTGAAGGCTGCTCCTGGGGCTTGGCGTGTACCCTGCTCTGTTGCTTTGGTTGCAGGTGCCCCTGGCTCCCCCCAGCCATCTTGGGAAGCAGTGGCATCTTCTCCCAAGGCCCTGCCCAGTTCTCTTCCAAGCAGAATGTGAGCTCAGCCGTGGTGCTGTCTGCCTCAGATGCTGGGTGCACATCTCAAGGACCAGCATCTCTCACCTGCCTTTTTTTTTTAGCAGTAATGGGCAGCAGCATCTTCTGTGGCTTTTTGGGGCTCACATGAATTTCCTGGGGCTCAAGCTGACCCTCAGGGACAACCCTTGATCATACCATTTGCCGTCCCTCTTCCACTTGCCTAGGATGACCCCTCGGCTGCCCTCCACGAGGACAGCACAGGTCTCATCCGGTGGTACTCGGCTCCGACACCATAGCCAACATCCAGCAACAAGAACTTATGGCGGCCACAGCCGCCTTCAAGCAAGGATGCCCTGCTCCAGCTGGCTGAGAGTCAAGAACCGGGGTGGGTTTCATGCCCAGGATAGGAACTCAGTTCAGGGGCCTGACCCATTGGCAGATCAGATGTATGCAATGTGTCCAATCCCTGTCTGGACCATGGGGACCCACAAAATAACACATGCTCTTCAGGATATGACTGAAGGCTGAAGTAAGACTTTCTTTCTGGTCCATATGAGTGGACCACAAGTTAGCTAAACAACTTTCTAAACCATGGACGTTACACCTTGCCCTACTAAGGGTGTTACTCTGAGCTGTAGTGACGAAACCTCTACCAAAACAACCAACCAATATTCATGAAAGTAGCATTGACTCAGCCCATCATACACTCCAGCCGTGGGCAAATCCTAGGGATACTGTGGGGTGTGGAGTCAAATACAGGCCCTGACTCTCAAGGACTTTGCAGTCTAGGGGCCATAAAATCAATGTGGTGTTGGTGGGTTTACAGATGGAGGCAGGGCCTGGAGGGAAGCTGACTTGCAAGCTATTGATGGAACCAGACAGCAGGGAAGCTAAGTCCCATACAGAAGAGATGGGGGAGGTGGGTGTGTAGGGGGTGGGACTGTGCGGTGCTGATGCTGCATTCAGATCGCCTCGTGAATCTCCCCAGTGACTCTGGAGCAGTGTATTATCCCCTTACAGATGAAACTAGGTCCCGACTGGGACCACACAGTGGCCTGAAGTGCAGGTGCTCCACACAGCCATGGATTTGTCCAGCAGATTCAACCCCTCACCAAGTACTGGCGTTTGGTTGAAAATTAGCCTTCAAGCACTTGCAAACTAACATGCAAAGAGACATCATATTATACATTGCGGGGAAAAGTAATAAAATGGTCAATCGGTAGCATCCATGACATACAACTCTGGGATAAAGTATCCAGCTTAATCTCATTCATTAAAATAGTTGCCAAAGACGTTTGTCCTTTGGACCCATCAAATATACTGTTTGATGACATCATTCAGTAAAGGCAGCTTCCCAGCTAACCCATCTCTTGTTATCCCAAAATAGAATTTTGACGTTTG
>JAKGGE010002488.1:0-11988 GCA_023748175.1 Hoolock leuconedys
GGGCCTGACCCATTGGCAGATCAGATGTATGCAATGTGTCCAATCCCTGTCTGGACCATGGGGACCCACAAAATAACACATGCTCTTCAGGATATGACTGAAGGCTGAAGTAAGACTTTCTTTCTGGTCCATATGAGTGGACCACAAGTTAGCTAAACAACTTTCTAAACCATGGACGTTACACCTTGCCCTACTAAGGGTGTTACTCTGAGCTGTAGTGACGAAACCTCTACCAAAACAACCAACCAATATTCATGAAAGTAGCATTGACTCAGCCCATCATACACTCCAGCCGTGGGCAAATCCTAGGGATACTGTGGGGTGTGGAGTCAAATACAGGCCCTGACTCTCAAGGACTTTGCAGTCTAGGGGCCATAAAATCAATGTGGTGTTGGTGGGTTTACAGATGGAGGCAGGGCCTGGAGGGAAGCTGACTTGCAAGCTATTGATGGAACCAGACAGCAGGGAAGCTAAGTCCCATACAGAAGAGATGGGGGAGGTGGGTGTGTAGGGGGTGGGACTGTGCGGTGCTGATGCTGCATTCAGATCGCCTCGTGAATCTCCCCAGTGACTCTGGAGCAGTGTATTATCCCCTTACAGATGAAACTAGGTCCCGACTGGGACCACACAGTGGCCTGAAGTGCAGGTGCTCCACACAGCCATGGATTTGTCCAGCAGATTCAACCCCTCACCAAGTACTGGCGTTTGGTTGAAAATTAGCCTTCAAGCACTTGCAAACTAACATGCAAAGAGACATCATATTATACATTGCGGGGAAAAGTAATAAAATGGTCAATCGGTAGCATCCATGACATACAACTCTGGGATAAAGTATCCAGCTTAATCTCATTCATTAAAATAGTTGCCAAAGACGTTTGTCCTTTGGACCCATCAAATATACTGTTTGATGACATCATTCAGTAAAGGCAGCTTCCCAGCTAACCCATCTCTTGTTATCCCAAAATAGAATTTTGACGTTTGTAAACTGCAGAGGTATTAAGTGTTTTGCATGTCAGTTTCATCTTCCAAGGATAATCTGAGGCTGCCAGCAAAGAAGCATTGAACAAATTTACATTTTGCCTCTTAGATTTAGACATGAATTTTAGAAATAAGACTTTGTTAAAAAAAAAAAAAAAAATCCCCACCTCCACTGAACTGTGAACTCCTGAGAACAGAGATGGCAACATCTGATTCATCTCTGTAAGCCAAGTCTACATAGCCTGGGACCTGGTCCTGTATCAGTCAATAACTGCTGCAATAGTGCACGTAACAAACCACCCAGCTTAATGGCTTCCAATAGCAGACATTTTGTTCTCCTGCCAGGCCAGCTTCAGTGTGGCTGTTCCTACAATCCCCAGTTCAGTTGGTGATAATGTCCCACACTGAAGAGCAGCTGGATGGGCTCCCAGGATGCCTTTGAGCTTAAGTCTAGCCGTGTGTGTTCATTCTGGGGCAGGCTGAAGGGCAGTGGCTTTCAAGAGTGTGCTCTTCTGTAAATCCACCAAACACCAGCTCCTTACATCCTCTACTGTAATTTCATCCACTAATTACCACTGACCAAATCAAGTCATATGGCTAAACCAACATCAATGGAAGGAGGAAGTACTTTCTCGGTGCAAAGTACATGGTAAAGGGGGATGTGGGTGTGTAATCTATCAAAATGGAATGAAGAATTGGGACTAAAATTTAATGCAGTAACAATAAATAATGACTAAGCGAAAAGAATGCATGCAATCCTGCTCTACCTGTTTCCAGTGACATGGTCGAGGACTTCCTCTTTAATGTCTCTGAGACTCAGTATCCGCGTCTATAAAAATGGAGCCACCTGATGCATCTTGGGACTTACAAAACCTAGATGACAGGTTGATGGGTGCAACAAACCACCATGGCACATAGCCATACCTATGCAACAAACCTGCACATGGCCAGAACTTAAAAGTAAAATTTTAAAAATTTTAAAAAAGCAATAACAACAACAACAAAATGGAGTGAATAATGCTTTCCAGCACTTAGTGACTTTGCCGAACTCTTATGGTGAGCCACTGGTGGAACAGGATTTGAACACAGACCTCTTTGTCCATTCAATCACAAAAAGAACCCTGAGCTGAAGTTAGACAGACCCGAGGTAAAATCCCATCCCTGCCATGGGCTTGCCATGTGACCTTGGCCAAGAGTCCTTTCCCCTCTCTGTACATCAGGGTTCTCTCTATACAACAAGGAGGGGATACCAGTCCAATACTAAGCTCTCATTCTTCTGCCCTCTAAACTCTTTTCATCCATTCAACAAATTTTAATGTTAGAACAGAATGCAACTCAGGGGTGCTGTGCTGAATCCTGGGGGAGTAGGGCAGGGGATCTTCAATGCAGACTAACTCTTGGAAAATCTCCCACTCCCTGGCCCTTCCCCAAGCTTGTCTCCAAGGACCTCAGCTCTGCTGGGACAGTGGAGCTGTTGGTATCACTCTATGTTATAGTCACCAGCCTCAGCTGGGCTTTCAAAGAACTGCCTGGCATTGCTGCTTTATTTCTGCAATCGCCCCTCTTGAGCTCCTTGTGTGACCATTGCATACCTGCCCCATCCCTAGACCTGGCCACCCATCTCCTCCCTCAGTCTCAGTATGTAACCTTGCCTGCTACTTCCAGTAAAAGTTGAAGACCTTAGATGAGAGCTTCCTCTCAACTTCACTGCCTCCCTCCATACCCACCTTCCCTGTCCTCTCCTCATTCCCCTTTGTTCCCATGAGGCCCTGCTTCTTCTTCCCTTCAAGAGACATTTCTGCCACCTTGGCTTTGGAATCCCTCCTCCCACCTTTGCAGGGGTTCGAGATCAATTTTCTCTTCTTAGGCTCCCTCTCCAACCAGATTATGAGAGCATCAATATTTAAAACGTGCTTAAAGTCTTTTTACACCTTAAAATAGAATCCTCTCTGTGACCCTAACACCCCTTCCAGCTGCCAGCTAATTTCCCTTCTCTCATTCTATTGCCGTCAGATCTCTTAGCTACAAAGTAACAGGAACCAACCCTTGCTGATTTAAGCAAATGGAACTGATTAAAGGATATTGAAACATATGTCCCACAAAAGACCACCAACACACAAATGTTCATTGCAGCCTTATTCATCATAGCCAAAAACTGGACATGGCTTTATGTATTCACCAACAGCTGAGTGGATAAGAATATACAGTATATTAAATAGTGCAGAATATGATCCAGCACCAAGAAAGCAGTAACCACTGTGAATAAACATGTGTACTGTGGGTAGACTTTTTACACCTACATGGATGACTCTCGAACATTAAGCTGAGGAAAGAAGTCAGATACAACTGATATTGATTGAATTTGTATAAAATAGAATAGAAAAACTACAGATATAGAAACAAATAAGCAGTTCCTTGGACCAGGGTTGGTGGAAATGAACTGCAAAAGGGCACAAGACAACTTTTGAGGTGATGAAAGTACTCCATATCTTGATTACAAAATTGGTCACATAGAGAGTGCACATTTTCAAAATTCATTGACTTGTACCTCAATAGGGGTGTACTTTTTAAAGCTATAATGGGTCTATTCCTTCCCTTCTTCCACCTAAGTTAATAAATTCCACCAGTTCCATTTGGTCATTTCCTTCCCACCATCCACCATCCACCAATCCATGTCCACTGCCATCCTTCCTTCCTACTATTTCCTTCTTCCATCCATCCATCCACTGTCCCTTCATTCCCTACCATCACCATCCCTCTTCATCACCACTACCACTACCACCTCTTCCCTTTCTGTTGGTGCCACAGTGAGCCCTGCTTACACCACTGTAGCCAGCTCTGCTATCCCAGGAACTCATCATTTTACAGCCAGCAGTGCTCTCAGAACACATTCCTCTTGTGCTTCACTTGTTCCTGATTTTGAGTCTGGGATAACACTTCTGATACATAAGCCTTCTTGTCCTATGTTCATCCCCACTCCAGGCCAGCTGGGAGACAGGCTGCCATGGCCATCTGGTACCTTCCTCATGTGTGTCTTGAGACGAGGCTGTTTCTCAGCAAGATTCATAGGTAGAGAATTCTCCAAAAATAGGGAGATGGTACAGTTACTGGGCAAAGCCAAGAATGTGGAGTGCCTACTCCTCTAAGTCACACCAAACTCCTCAAAGGTTGTCTGCACTAGCTACCTCTGTTCCATCTCCCATTCTCTTCCTGCCAATCCAGCTTATACGACCCCCATGCTCTCCCAAACATGGCTTATAAGATTACCATCATACCAACTTTTCTCTTAACCTAACAGACACTTTCCTTTTTTGTTAGCAGTATTTGGTAAATTTATTTGATTGGTTATAGAAATAAACTATGTTCCTGTTCTAAAACTGAATCTAGTGGTAGACTTCTGTGACAATTTACAAGATATGAGGGAGGCGATGAAACTCATATGCCACGTAGTTTGTCTCTAAGCCTCCATGTGCCTTTTCTTAAAACCAAAGTGTCTCCCATCCGGTTAATGGGAATTTTTAACATTTTAGGTTTGGGGGTACATGTGAGGTTTGTTACACAGGTAAGCTTACACGTCACAGGGGTCTGTTTTGTATTATTTCATTGAGTGGTAAGACCAGTACCCAATGGTTATCTCCTGCTCCTCTCCCTCCTTCAAACTCCACCATCAAGTAGGCCAGATGTCTATTGTTTCCTTCTTTGTGTCCATGGGTTTCTTATAACTTGGCTCCGCTTATAGGTGACAGCATGTGGTATTTGATATTCTGTTCCTGGGATTGGTTTGCTAAGGATATTGTACTCCAGCTCCATCCATGTTCATGCAAAGACATAATCTCATTCTTTTTATGGCTGCATAGTATTCCATGGTGTATATGTACCATGTTTTCTTTATCTTGTGCCATTGATGAACATTTATGTTGATTCCAATATCTTTGCTATTGTGAACTGCTTTTATCTTTATGGGTAGAATGATTTATATTCCTCTGGGTATATACTCAGTAATGGAATTGATAGGTCAAATGGTAGTTCTGCTTTTAGCTCTTTGAGGAATCATCATACTACTTTCCACAATGGTTGAACTAATTTATACTCCACCAACAGTGTATAAGTGTTCCCCTTATCTCCACAACCTCAGTATCTGATTTTTTTACTAAATAGTAATAGCCATTCTGACTGATGTCAAGATGGTATCTCGATATGGATTTTATTTTGCTTTTCTCTAATGATCCCACTGATACTGTACTTTTTCATATGCTTGTTGGTCACATGTATGTCTTCTTTTGAAAAATGTCTGTTAAGTGTCTTTGCCCACTTTTTAATGGTTTTTCTCTTGAAAATTTGTTTTAGGATTAGTTATAGATGCTGGATATTGAACCTTGGTCATATGCATAGTTTACCAAATATTTTCTCCCATTCTGTAGTGAATCTGTTTACTCTGTTGATAGTTTTCCTTTTGCTTTTGTGCAGAGGTCTTAAGTTCAGTGGAATCCCACTTGTCAATTTTGCTTTGGATTGTGAGCTACTTTGATGTCTTTATCATAAAATCTTTGCCTGTCTCTATGTCCAGGATGGTATTGCCTAAGTTATCTTACAGGGTTTTTATAGTTTAGGGGTTTTACATTTAAGTCTTTAATCCACCTTAGAGTTGATTTTTTGTATACCGGTATAAGGAAGAGTTCCAGTTTCAATCTTCTGCATATGGCTAGCCAGTTATCTCAATTACCATTTATTGAATGAGTCTTTCTCCATTCTTGTTATTTTTCAGCTTTGTAGAAGATCAGATGGTTGTAGATGTGGACTATTTCTGGGCTCTCCTATTCTGTCCCCACATTGTGGTCTGTCTGTTTTTATTGTCCCTACCATGCTGTTTGGGTTACTGTAGCCTTATAGTATAGTTTGCAATTGGGTAACATGATGCCTCCAGCTTTGTTCTTTTGCTTAGGATTGCCTAGAGCTATTCAGGCTCTTTTTGGTTTCTATATGAGGTTTTAAAAGTTTTTCTAGTTCTGTGTGAAGAATGTCATTGGTAATTTATTAAGAATGGCATCAAATCTGTAATTGCTTTGGGCGGTAGCCATTTTAATGATGTTGGTTTTCCTACCCATGAGCCTGGGATGTTTTCCATTTGTTTGTGTCTTCTCTGATTTGTTTGAAGTGTTTTGTAATTTTCATTGTGAGAGATCTTTCACCTCACTGGTTAGCTGTATCCCTAAGCATTTTATTCTTTTGTGTCGGTTGTGAATGGGATTGCCTACCAGTTTGGCTCGGTTTGGCTATTGTTGGTATATAGGAATACTAGTATTTTTGTACATTGATTTTGTGTCCTGCAACTTTGCTGAAGTTGTTTATCAGCTGGAGGAGCTGTTGGGCTGAGACCATGGGGTTTTCTACACATATAATTACATTGTCTGCAAACAGATAGTTTGACTTCTTCCACCCTATTTGGATGCCGTTTATTTCATTCTCTTGCCCACAGTTGTTCTGGTTAAGACTTTGAAACTATATGTTGAATAGAAATTATTGAGAGAGGCATCCTTGTCTTGTGCTAGTTTTCTAGGGGAGCGCTTCCAGTTTTTTGCCCATTCAGTATGAGTGTTGGCTGTGGGTTTTGTCATAGATGGCTCTTGTTGGCTGAGGTATGTTCCTTCAATACCCTGGTTTATTGAGTGTTTAAATACAGAGGTGTTGAATTTTTATTGAAGCCTTTTCTGTGTCTATTGAGATAGTCTTGTGGAAACACCCTCTTCTACAGACTTCAGTATTTTACTCATCCTGAATTTATTTCTCTCCCTCATTTTGATGCTTTGTAAGATCATCTCCCTATGCCCAACCTTTCAATGTGGCAGACTCCCCATGGCTCAGCCCTAAGGCCTCTTCTCTTGTCCTCTATTCCCATCTCTCACTGTGACTCACATTTATCTTTCTGGCCCAGAGAGAGACCTCGTCAAGCTTCCAGACCTAGTTGACATCTGCATTGCTTTGTCTCTAAAGGCAATAACTCACACTCATCCCTTCCATTCATCCAACAGAGACAGATATAGCGAATCATATAGAGGAGGGATAAAAATATCAGCTTCAGTACTGGTGAATCTAGATTGAAAAGGCTGCTTTGCTGTATGGCCACAATCCATACTTCCTAAAACTTATCCCAACTTACAAGTCCTTTGGGTGATGCACTTGGTGAAAACATTTGGTCAGCAGAATAAAACATATTCCTACAGAATCCGCTTCTATATGCCACTGAACTACAATAATAGGGGCAAAGGGGTACAAACGGATAAACTCTGGAGGCAGGCCAGACACTGCCCCAACAATGCTTCCTACATGAAGAAGGAACAGAGCAGAACATGTCAGAAGCCTGCAGGCAATCCTCTCTCCCAGTTCAGTCTTGGCTTTACCCTTCCGGGATCTCACCTTTGGTACCTTCCACTGGGCAACCATCTCTGCAGTCTTCCTTCTCCTACAAAACCAGGGTCACCTCCTCATCACCCAGCCCTTCATAGGCCCCTTTTCTTTCTTGGGGTCCATCTCAAGTCTGCCCACTACTGATTCACTGGGGGCTAATGGATGGCCGTCACTCCACTTCTCATAAGCCACGGACCTCCAGGGGAGGTGGCTGCTCAGCCAACCCTTTGTCCCCACCATCTGTCCCAGCGACGAGGCACGAGATGGGCGCGATCCAATGCTTATATTAAATTGAATGAATGAATTTGATGATCCCTCCCGTTTTATTTTTCTCTCTTCTGGACTAAGCACTGTCTGAGCCATTCCCTTATTCCTGCCACCACCACCACCCCCACCCATCTATGTGTGTGTGTGTCTAATGTCTCCCTTCACTCCAGTCCACTATTCTTTCTTTACTTCTCTCCTTCCTCGCTTCCACCCAGAGATTCCTAACAGCTTTGCCAAAAATTCCTCAGCCCAAAACTTTGCGGCCACAGCGCCACCTAGAGTTCATCTATGAGATGGGCCAACCCAAACTCTTGACCGCTGTCCAAGCCAGGTCTGGCAGCTGCTGCTTCCATTCCCCTCACCCTTATGTTCTGGGCACATCTGGGTCTTCACAATTCATTTTCTGGATTCAATGTATTACTATTTCTACAATTCCTAGTGCTGATGGGACTTTAAAACAAAACTGCAGCAGGTCAGAGAGGAGCAGATGTGGTTCCAGAATGGCCCTCTAATGTTTGATCTACCTGTCTTTCCCTTCTTCTCTCCAGTTCTGTTTTCACTCAACTTTAATATCGTTGGTATTACAATACAGCAAATATTTCATGAGCAACAACAATATTTAAGACCCCATGCAGGGTATCGAGGGCTACAGTTATGGGAGAGGCATGTGAAAGAAGCAAGTATTTCTCTTATTCTCGCTACTATTTCTGATCTTAACCCACAGGCGTGTTCTGGCAGTTGGACTGAATGCCTCAAAAACTGGTCTGGTAATTTCTCATGTGAGCCAGAGAGGTTCATGAATAAGAAAGCACAATCCATCATTATGTAATGGCAAACATGTAGAAACAACCAACCTGCCCAACAATAGAAGACTAAGTTGCATAGCACATCCACTTGCCAGATACTATGCCACTAAAATAATGCATATAAATGTTGTATAATAGCAGTGAGGACTTAGTTTTCCAGCTAATTTGGGGGAGTAGGAAAACAGTTTACAACTTGCATAGGAAGTATTATCTCAATTATGGCAAAATAAAAATACTGTGTGGAAAGATTATGAGAGAATAGTCTCAAATATTCTTAATGGTTATTCTGAAATTCATTTTATTTTCTTTATTCCCTAAAATGTAATGAGCTTGTGTTTCATTTACAATGAGAAAGAATTAGATAAACCCTAAAATACTTAGACTAATCTGAAAGAAAAGAAATCTTTAAAAATATGAAATAAATCTGTATTAAAGATGGTTCTCTCAGAGAGAAATAAACAGTAGTTACTGGGTGAGAGAAGGGAAGAGAATGAGAGAGGCAGGTCAAAGCATGTAAAATAGCACATATGTAGGATGAACAAGTTCAGAGGCCTAAGGTACCACATGAAAACTAAAATAATAAAATTGTATTGCATTGGTGGGAAATGGTTCTCAAATAGTCTATAAAAGCTCATTATCAAACTGGGAGATCTTTGGACTTTCTACTCCAGGGATAGAGAGTTTTGGGTCTTCCAAGACCACCAGATTCAAGGTCAGAAGGCACAAATGTCTTCCTTGCCCTGGGCTCAGCCAGCATCCTCCTCATTTAGAAATGTGATTGGATCCCAGCGTTGCAGGGAACATATCTCAACCACTGGGCCTGCCACAGAGCATCACAGTCCTACCGAGAGGAGCAAATCAAACACTGGGGACAATTGTGTGGCTATTTACTGGGTGAACTGCTCCCCAACTCCCACCACTTTGAAGATATGTCTGGCAGCCACCCTGTGAGCAGCTGTCTGCAATCCCAGAGAGCAGGGGCTGAGGCAGGTGTCTCTCCTCCCACACCCGTGGGCATTACCAGGCATCTGGCGGGTGAGCGTGAAGACTTGCTGAATGTGAATCCTTCTCCACTATGTTCTTGCTCGTATCCTGCCCCATTGCATCCTCACAGCAACCCCATGAGGAAGGGACATTATTATACCTGTTGTCCGAAACGGAACACATATGTCAAGTAATGAAGTGATCTGTTCAAGGGCACACTTCTGGAAAGTGGCAGAACTGAGATGTTGTCTCAAAAGATCTGTCTGTTACCATTACATTCTCTCTCTGAGAGTGGCTGCATGAAGAATATAAGAAACAGAAGTTGACTTTGAGTTTGACCTGACCTTGAGGTCTGACCTGACCCTGAATCAGGTGTCATCCCCACTAATTCATTGTGACTTTGGGCAAGAAACTGCTTGGAGCCTTGGTTTCCCTCAACTGCGTAATGAAGACAATAATAATACTTCTCTTGTAGAGTTATTGTGAATATCATTTTACACACAGACACATGGTCCCAGATGGGGTAGCGTGATATTATTTAATTGTTCAAGAGCATAGAAAAAAAAATAGGAAATCTTCAAAACATCTTTCAAGAATGGACCAGAATGTTAGAAAAAACAATAAATATTGTACAAAAAACTACAGGTAATCTCACTTAGAGATTTAGATGCAAAATCTTTAGTAAAATAGTAACAATCGGGATACGAAAAGGCATTAAAAAGAATACTGCTATTTCAGTGGATTTATTTCTATTGGAATGGGTCAATATTAGGAAATCTATGATTATTCATCATGTTAAAAGAGCAAGAAAAAATCAGATGATGATCCCCAGGGCGATGACAAGATATGTTACAAATTCAACAATTCTTGATGAAAAGAGACAAAATGCAAAATAGGGGTGGAAATGGATGGATGTTCCAAAGTATATCTTCAACAGGATGGAAAAGCAGTATCAGCTTTGTGTCACAAGCATATCACTGAAATCCAGGGGAAGAGAATAGAGCCTGGCCACTTCTTCTACTATTATTTTCCTTTATTCTGAATTTACTTGTTGCAGGGCAGGGATGCAGAACTATTTCTTCTCACTTCTGATGCTTTCTTCATCTTGGAGGGGCCAATCAGGAATAACACCCTGACCTTTCTCTACCCCTCATTCACTGCACTCCAGGGAAAATGGGTGGCTTAAGTGGTTTGTTGGGAGCCTTCCTTGGGAGACCTGCCCACAGGGGAGTACACCAGCCTCTGCACCCACCCCCATACCTTAATCTTACAGGGCAGCTGCCACTCACTCCACCACCTGGGAAGAGTCTCATCCCACAGTGCCCATGACATGGTAGAGTCCATTTTAGAAAATCCCCTTACCTTACAGATACAGGTCACATTCTCCAATAACTAGTCCTCATGGATAAAACTGGTGCTGGCGTCTGCTTTGTACTTTCCCTGTCTTGAGCAGGGAAGAGGAGAATGTGTCCGAATCCCCTGAGACTCCATGAGTACTAACCAATGCAGTAAGACAAGGCAGACAAAGTGAGGGTTTAAAAAATGAAATGAAGAAGAAACCTGAAAGTATCTACAGAAAGATTAAGAGGGCTCAGGAATTCAGTTGAAGACAAAATAAATAGCTCTAATATATACAAATAACATTCAATTCGAAGAAGATATAGTGTAATGGGAGGAAAAAATTTATAATAGCAGCGATAAAGATAAAATATCTAGGAATAAACTCAACTAGAAATGTACCAAGATCTATGTAGAAACCCTAAAGACATTCGAGAGACATAAAAACATACTTGACTGCGTCACATCCCAGAGGGTGAGTGGCGGGGAAGAGGCACTCCGCACTTCCCAGACTGGGTGGCCGGGCCGAGGCCCTCGTCACTTCCCAGATGGGGTGGCGGACGGGGCTCTCCTCACTTCCCAGGCAATGGTGGGCGGGCAGAGGTGCTCCCTCTTCCCAGGCGATGGGTGATTGGGCAGAGGACTCTTCTCCCAGGCGATGGGTGGCGGACCGGCCCTCTACTTCCAGAGGATGGTGAGGCGGGCAGAAGCGCCTCTCCGTCCAGATAATGGTGGTTGCCGGGCTAAGGCCCTCCTCCACCTCCCAGGTTGGGTGGGCGGGCAGAGGGATCCTCGCGCCTTCCCAGAGGATGGGTGTGGCGGGCAGAGGTGCTCCTCACCTCCAGAAGGAGGCGGCCTGACTCTCACTTCCCCCAGGCGACTGGTGGCGTGAGGCCTCCTCTCACTTCCCAGACAATGGGTGGCCGCGCAGAAGCGCTCTTCATTTCCCAGACTGTGGCGGCGGCTGACCCTCACTCACTTCCCAGGCGATGGGTGGCGGGCAGAGGCTCTCCTCACCTCCACGGAGGGATGGGTGGCGGCAGGAGGGACTCCTCACTTTAAGGCGATGGTTGGCGGGCGAGGAGCCCTCCTCCTCTACCAGAAGGTGGGTGGTATATACTCCAGCCTTCCCAGATGTTGGGTAGCCAGGAAGAGGCCCTCCTCACCTCCCAGGCGTTGGGTGAGGTGGCCCGGCTCTCACTTCCCAGGC